>ML675642.1:405763-487519 GCA_007922155.1 Mesoclemmys tuberculata
TGGTCCCTTCTGACCTATGAGTCTATGAGTCTATGAGTCTATTTGCTACCAGCTCAGTCTCCACGGCAGAACCTTTCATCAGTGTTTTTAGAAGCAGAACAAACTCTTCAGCCGTGCTTTCAGATCCCCGGTGGAGCTGACGTGGAATCACTGGGGGAGTAATAGAGGGAATCCCACAATGGCACTAAGGCATATCTACACTTCAAGCTGGGGGTGTGATTCCCAGCTCAAGGAGACCTACTCACGCTAGCTCTAATTGAGCTAGCAAGCTAAAAATAGAATGTAGGTGGGGCTAGGGAGGAGCTAGTTGCCTTGAGTGCAGAGTGCGCCCATCCGAGCCCCTAGACATGGGCTCAGGCAGTCAGCACTGCTTTCTCTGCCACAGCCACAGGCTATTTCAGCCTGTGGGCGTGATGAGAGCCAGCTCGAGCACGTCTCTTCAAGCCGGGAATCACACCCGAGCACCACGTGCTGACGTGCCCTTGCTGCTCTGTAAGTCTGGCCTCGCTACCCTTCATGTAGCTGAAAGATTGCATTACAATTTTCAAAAGTGGACACTGATTTTGGGTGCCTGGCTTGAGACGTACTGGGCCGGATCTTCATGGCTGCCGAGCACCCACAGCTCCTGTTGATGGCAGATGGAGCTGTGGATGCTCAGCATCTCTGAAAATCAAGCCCAAGGTATCTTTTTGGGGCTCCCAAAAAAACAAGTCCCGCTTTTGACATTTTTGGCCTTAGAGTGTTAATGGACTAGCAGATTCTTCACTGCCTATATCACCCACTCTTGGTGAGTGCAGGTCTTAAGTGGCTAGTCCACTAGTGGCTAGTCCACTTATAATGCCAGCGATAGGCATTATGCTTTCAGTTCAAGTAAGGCACATGCTTTTAGCTCAGAAGGTCTCTGGTTGACACCCTACTAAATGGTGGCAGCATTGTAGAAAAGCAGAATGTCTAACTATCACAATTATATGCTTTTAATAACTGCTATTCCATTAACATACTCTTATTGCTGCAACTTTGTGCTCAATGTGAATCCCCTGCTTTATGGTTTATTAAGCAATTCAGTGGCCAAAATTTATTCCTCTGGTGCCAGTTTCTTGGCTGTGGTGAACAGAAAGGGGCAGGTCCTCAGGACAGTATTTAGTGGACAGTCCAGAAAATATGCTGGCAGTATATTTTCCCTGTTGTTGCAGACACCACTATCTGTGCAGTCCCCATCCTGTGGTTAAACAGAAGGCCCCAGAGCTGCCAGGCCTAGACCCTTCCCCAGGCTAACCACTTAACTTGTACTCAGGTTCAGTATCTGTATTGCAACACAAAAAAACCGTATGAAATGAATGTTACGTTTGCAAAGTCAAGCACCCAAATTTAGAAATGCCAGATTTACAGTTCGCAGAGCCACTTTAATTCAACCCCTTCCCTTGTGTGTATGCATCATGAGGGGCTTTAATTACAGGATCACCGACTGCTTTTCCCACAGGACTGCTGCCTCATTCAGTGCTTAGGAGGGAAGGTGCTCACTAAATGGGGAGTCATTCAACATTTCTTTTTAGCCCATTCATTCAGTGTATGGTCTTATTTACTGGGCCCCTTGCAAATCTTGCTCTGAATCCAAAGCCATTTCTTCCTCATGGGTGTTTCCGTGGTGCTCATCACTATCCTACAGGAGAGCAGGGAGACGGTATCATTATCCGCATCGCACAGGAGGAATGGAGGACATAGGTTCCCAACTCCCACGTTAGGTGCATAAATCCCAGAATCAGACCCCACTGGGATTCAGCTGCTGCCAAATCCTGTACACACCTAAACTCACTCAGTGCCTAAGTGTTTGCAGGAAAAGCTCCCTAGGAATCTAAGATTCTGCCTCTGGGTGTGCACAATACAGCTCCTCCCCAGCCCCAGAGCGATGCATCGCAGACCACTGTGATGTGCAGATCAGACTAGATGATCACGATGGTCCTTTCTGGCCTTAAAGCTTTTGAGTCTCTGAAAGAGTCATTGGTTGAGAGCAAGCATGGCTGACTATAGCCTAGTGGTTACAGCATTCACCTAGGAGGTGGCAGATCCCTCTCCAAATCCTTTCTTCCCCTCAGCTGGTGCAGGGACTTCCCCACATGCCAGGTGACTACTCCAGCCTCTGGGCTGGAAGTTAGGCAGGAGGGTGTCTTCTCTTCCCTCCCCCGCCCCGCCTGGGCCTTCCTTCAAAAACAGCACAGATGCCTCACTCCAAGAGAGGGTTTGCAGCTGAGAATCCCCTGCAGAAAGGGGCAGGGCTTAGGACACACCCCTCAGGTTGGCACCTCCCACTAGCTATCTTAGGCAGCTCCCTACCTACCTCGCTGGCTTTTGTGAATTGCTGTCTAAGGTATGAATTGTCTAGGGAGCATAGTTGCCAAACAGGCTCTGTGAATCTCAGTGGTTTTCTAGCTGTCTAAAAGTTAGAGAGATTAAAGCCAAAACTGACAAGTGTCCACTAATTTTCAGTGCCCAACTTGAGATGCCAAAGACTTGAGTTTTTAGAGCACCTTGCATTGCGTAGCATTTCCTGTGTTCAGTGCACGGCTCCCACTGACTTCACTGCAGCCGCTGAGCCCTTCTGCAAATCTGGCTCCAGGCGTGGTACACAGAAGCCATCTGCGAGGACTTTGCTGAAAGTGATTCAGCCAGCACCACTCCGGAGCTCGGTGGCAGGGGCAGGGATAGGCTCCAGTTCCCCAGCGTTAGTCAGCTGTCCTAACCACAAGACCATCATTATTCCTCCGGTAATTCCCTGCCTCACTCATGCCTTCCAACTCCTACAACAAATGAGGCACGAGCCTCCTTCACTGCACAGCCCTGATTCATGCCCAGAGCTCTGTCCATCCAGCCCGCACATTGAATGAGGCAGGGGTCTCGTGGGAAAAATAGTTTGTGGGAAGGAAAATCCAGGAATGAAAGAGGACACTTCAAAAGTGCCAATTCAATACGATGCGTTGTCAGCTGTTTGATAGGGGCGTGGCTATATGGAGTTCCCAGAGGCAAATGTCATGATCCACCCTGGTTTCCCTAATAAAGGGAAGTGACATCAGCCAATCAGGACGGGAGGGTTCAAGAAGAGCTAGCTGCCAGAAATATGCCTCTCTTAGGCCAGGTCTATACTAGAAAATTAACTTGGTATAACTACATAGCTCAGGGGTGTAAAAATCCACTCCCATGAGGGACGCAGTTATGCCGACTAACCCCGGAGTAGACAGTGCTATGCTGATGGGATGCCTTCTCCCATGACTCAGGCCATGTCTATATGTACAGCACTGCAGCATATCAATGCAGCTGCACCGCTGCAGTGTGTCTGGTGGAGATGCTTTATGCTCCCCCGTCAGCATAAAAAAACCGTCTCTGTGAGCCGCAGAAGCTACATTGGCAGCAGAAGCTCTCCTGCTGACATAGCGCTGCACACACGAGCGCTTATGTCACTCCAGGGGTGGAATAGTCACACTAGGAGCCACATACGTTGTGACGACATAGGCTGTATTGTAGATACCGCATTAGCTACAGCCTCTCGGAGCACTGCAGTAGCTACAGCAACAGGAGGAGCCTTCCCATTGCTGTAGGCAGCATCTCCACTGAAGCGCTACGGTGGCACTGCTCAGCATTTAAGTGCAGACCTGCCCTTAGCTCAGGGAGCAGACAGAAGGCCTCCACAGCCCCATTCACTAAAGGCAGCTGCAGTGTGTACACCACCAAACCCCCAATGGGTAGTGATCAACAGCTCAATGTCTAGTTAGCAGCTGATAACAAGCAGAGTGCCCCGGGGTTGGTGCTGGGGCCAGTTTTGTTCAACATCTTCATTAGTGATCTGGAGGATGGGGTGGATTGAACCCTCAGCAAGTTTACAGAGGACACTAAGCCGGGGGGAGTGGTAGATATGCTGGAGGGGAGGGATAGGATACAGAGTGACCTAGATAAATTGGAGGATTGGGCCAAAAGAAATCTGATGAGATTCAACAAGGACAAGTGCAAAGTCCTGCACTTAGGACAGAAGAATCCCATGCACAGCTACAGACTGGGGACCGATGGGCTAGGCAGCAGTTCTGCAGAAAAAGACCTGGGGGTTACAGTGGACAAGAAGCTGGACATGAGTCAGCAGTGTGTCCTGGTTGCCAAGGAGGCTAACAGAATATTGGGCTGTATTAGTAGGAGCATTGCCAGCGGATCACGGGAAGTGATTATTCCCCTCTATTCGGCATTGGGGAGGCCACATCAGGAGTATTGTGTCCAGTTTTGGGCCCCCCACTACAGGAAGGATGTGGACAAACTGGAGAGAGTCCAGCGGAGGGCAATGGAAATGATGAGGGAGCTGGAGCACAAGACATATGAGGAGAGACTGAGGGAACTAGGCCTGTTTAGTCTGCAGAAGAGAATAGTGAGGAGGGATTTGATAGAAGCCTTCAACTACCTGAAGGGGTTTGCAGGGAGGACAAGTGACTGTCAGTGGTGTCAGGTGACAGAACAAGGAGCAATGGTCTCAAGTTGCAATTGGGATTGTTTAGGATGGATATCAGGAAAACCTTTTCCCTAGGAGGGTGGTGAAGCACTGGAATGGGTTACCTAGGGAGGTGGTAGAATCTCCATCCTTAGAGGTTTTGAAGGCCCGACTTGACAAAGCCCTGGCTGGGATGATTTAGTTGGGGTTGGTCCTGCTTTGACCAGGGGTTGGACTAGATGACCTCCTCAGGTCCCTTCCAACCCTTATCTTCTATGAGTCTATTATTCTAAACTGCTGTTCAAATCCTTTTGCAACCTTTTCCCCAGTGAGTGCCCTAGCCACTGGGCTCAAGGTTAGGAGGGAGGTGGTCCTTCTCCTCCCGTGTTTCTTGTCTAGCTGGTGTAGTGCCTAACTCCAGGAGAGGACTCACAGGTGAGAATCCCAAGCAGAGGGAGGCCTCTCCCTGCAGCCTGGGTGTAGGCATCGCTCACAGAGAAAGGAGTGAGGCTTTGGACACACACCCTTGGCTTGGTGTCTCCCATTGACTAGCTTGGCAAGGAGCTGCCCAGCAGGTTGGCTTTGGGGATACCATTTGAAGCACCTGTCCCTCTCTGTTCATGGATAGGGAGCTGGGGCACCTAACTCGGCTCTGGGAATCCCTGGGATTTTTCTAATGCTTAAAAATTAGGTGTGCTGACATTCAGTGTCTCTTCCCGTGTTACTTTGTGAATCTAGCCCATAGCAGCCTACACCCCATTGGCTAAATCTCTTTTGAAAATGGTATTTAGGTTCCTAAATCACTTAGGAAGTGCAAGGCTTAGCACACCAACACCTAAATACCTTTAACATCTGAGCCTGGGATGTTAGTTTCTACCCACTGAAAATAAGGGCTCCTTTTTGCAGGTGAATCTTTGGCCATAGATGCAAATCAGGTAGGTAGAAGCTCTTGGCTGGATCCACAGCGGGGACTTAGACTCAGCGTTGCAATGCCTAACGTGTAGGCACCCTGCCATACGGCGGGATCCATAGCGCGGAGGTAGGCACCCACGCTCCCTAGATGATGCAGCATGGCCCAGAAAGGAAAAGGATTCAACTTTCTAAAATTCCCTACTTCCTTAACCTGCCCCCTCTCCCAACGAGAGTTACTCAGGCCTGGTCTACCCTGCCATGCCGGGTCAACAGGAGAGACTCAGGCTGTGTACTGGAGGATGCATATCTCTCATCGACTTACTTACGCTCCCTTACCACGGCATCTTCACATCCCTGCACCAATGGGAAATGCCCGCCGGTCGATGCCGTGTTACTCTTTTCTGGGGGTGGAGTTACTGCGTCAAAGGGAGAGCACTTCCAGGCTGAATTGAGTGGGTCTCCATTGGCCGCTCAAGCAACCCTGCTGCGTCAATCCGTGGAGCCCGATGCAGTGGAATCAGTCTAGATCATGGATAGCTCGTGAACCACATGTTCCGGGAAGCTAGCCCCCCACCCTCCAGCACCACCCCTTCTGCCAGAAGCCACGCCCCCTCTCCCATCACAGCCCAGCCCCAGGGTGGGCAGCATGAGCCTCTCCCCAGCGCTGCCCTGCCCCAAACCACCCCGGCCCCAGGCTGGCTGGTCTGCCCCAGCCCCCGGAGCGCCACAGCACCAGCCCACACCACCCTGCTGGCGTGGCTGCTGGCCTGTGCTACTTCAGTGGAGAGGCCAGGGCCAGGCCAGCTAAAGACTGCTGCTGCCACCACCAAGGCCAGGTGACATGGCAGGAGAAGGCAAAGTGTGGGTGGGGCCAGCCTGGCCTGGCTTGGCCTTCCCTGGCCTTCCCTGCCGGGTGCCCATGGTGTAGACAGATCTCAGACAATTTTGGGACAGAAACAATGCCATGTGGCCAGTTACAACTCCCCAGCATAGCTCAGGAGGTGAACACTGAGTATCAGACCCTTAAGCTGAACTGTTCGGATCCTTCTGTGGAGCTAAAACATCAACGTTAAGACAGCCTCTGTCTCCACTGACGGCAGCGCAGTGGGCACCGCTGAAGCGATTCTACGGGATCGATTGAGCAGCAGTGGAGACCCGCTCAAATGAGCTGGAAGTCGCCGCCACCCAAAAGTGTAACGCTGAGTTGACAGGAGGGCGTTTCCCGTCGGCACAGTGCAGTGGGGATGCCATGGTACTTAGAAGTTAAGAAGTTGACAGGAGATATACCAGCTACTTTACTTTACGTAGCTTGCGTATCTCCGGTCAACTGCCGCCGAATTTCACCAGCAGATAGACATAGCCTTGGTTAGCTAACCAAAGAGAGGCAGCAGCGAGCTGCTCCCTGAGAGAGGTGAGATTTGCCAAATTATCCCATCTGAGCATAAACACCGAACACATGCCTAGCCCTTCACGTTCAAAGCATTTTACAAATACTGGGCCCTTCCCTCACTGCTGCAGGATATTGCTGGCATTTCTGTCCCTGCAGAGGAAATCGTAGCAGAGAGGTGAAGTGACTCACACAAGGACACACAGTCTGTGTCCGAGCCCAGACTAGAACCTGGATACTAACTTCTGCTTGTCACAGAGGGACCAAGTTTTTCAAAGGTGGCCTCCCTTTTTCCAGTGTGTTTTGACTTGGGCTTCAGTGCAGGTAAGTGGATGCTCAGGTCTCCACCCTGCAATTCGCTGTAGGGGCGTACTGAGGCAGTGCTGCCTAGTGGGCTGGGCACTGCAGTGGAGTTTGGGAGATCTGGGATCTGTAGCCTGCTCTTCTATCTACCTGCTGTATAATGTTGGACAAGTTGCTTCACCTCTTTGTGCCTCTGTTTCCCCACCCACCCTTCATCTGCCTTGTTTATTTCAATGGTGAGCTCTTTCCTACCTTGTATATGCGGAGCACTATGGAGTCTGGATCTCAGTAAAAGCCTTCAGCTGCCACTGGAATACAAATAATAAGTAACAAAAAGAAATGTGAGAACAAATTTCACACACAATTGGGAAAGCTTGAAAACTTACCTTTAAGTCTCCAGTGACTTTTTCAGACCCTAGTGGCTAATTTGTCTCTTAAGGCCAAAGCTTGCCCTCTGTTAAAGACACACAAAGGCTCTTAACTGAAATACTGGAAGAAAAATTTGCCCTGCACAATTCTTTTAGGGAGCTGAAGGGGAGCATCGGTGCAGGGGTAGTAAATATATCTGTATATAACAGACCATGGGGTCAGGGCCTCTGAGGTCTGCCATCCTGTGGAGTCCTTTACACCAGTGCACAGTGGCTGTGCAGTGCTACTCTGGTTTGGTAGTGTGTAAATGACGCCGCAGCATGCAGAGAACAATGACTCCGTCCCAGGTTATCAGTTCATGCCCCACTAATAGCCGAGGGGCAGAGAGGAACGGACGAGTGATTCCAGTGCGGCGCACAGGGCGGCCAACTGCAGAGAAATTCTCCTATGGAAACATTTCATTACAAGGAAGGATCCTGTGTAATTACAGGCAGGCCTTGGATTTTTCTGCAGTGCCACTTTGCTGCTCCGCATTGCCGCACAATACCTGTAGCTGCTCCAGCCCTGTGCACAGTAACGACACATGCCCCTTCCTCCTGCACCTCATCTTAACACTCTGCTGAAGCGCAGGCTAAAGTTCAGACTTTTCAAAACTTTTCGCACACGTTACACAGAGCTAACCCTCAGGGCTGCCGTAAACCCGATTAACGAATGGCAATAGCCCCCGTCATTTTCAAAGAGAGAGCACCAGACATTTTCTTAGTATAAAAAACCTTGAAAGCACAAAAAAACCACATTGTAAACAGCATTAAATATTGTAAAACCTGTTGGGACTATCAGTAATAAAACTTCGGAACAAAGGTGACTAGACAGCAAATCTAGTGGTGTTCCCTACACAGCCTCTCTCCCGTTCGTGTGTCTGTCCACAAGCAAGAGTTCAACAGAACATTTTCTAGGCTGTAACACACATCGAAACACATTCCCACTGCTCGTCCCTCAGAGGCGATTTCTCAGGTGTCACATGGACTCTTCAGAGCTTGAGATGCGGCAGAGCTGTCTGTAAACCCCCCCCGCCCCCCGCTTTCTGATTGGCTCTGTTCTCAGAGGTGGAGGCTGTGATCTGCTAGGAGGGTTGCCCACAATGAAAACTTCCTATCCAGCCTCTGAAACAGCTCCTCAGCCTGTCCTGTGACTACCACACCCCATTCTGGATGTTTCTGGGCCGTCTAGCTGAGTTTCCCTGCCCTGCTCTCTTATGCACCCACCTGAGCAGAGACACAAGGTATCTAGCTCAGATCCATGCCTCCTCCCAACTGCTTCTCTCCCCGTCCCTGAGAGAAAGAAGATCAAATGCCGCAGTGTGAAGCATGTGGGTTTTAGTAGCAGCACATTTGCTAGGTGTGGAAGCAGGTGCCTGATTTACACCAGTAAAGTACTTGAAAGTGTAAATATGAAGTAATTCACCTTTGTCTGGTGTAGCATGAGCCTGTGCAAGATGCAGGCCTCTGCAGCAGCTGTGGAGGCCCCACACCGAAGATGTGAGGAATGGTCTGTATGTGGCCAAGGCTGGCAGTGGGAAAGTGGGGACTGTACTGACTCCACTCAGGGCTTCCAAAGTTAACACATATCCTGGCGTGTTACAAACTGATATCTGGCACCTGCCATCACTCTGCGGGGTTGCTGGCAGATGCTGTAATGAGTTTTTAGGTCCACCCTGTCTCCCTGAGATTTCCAAGCTGTCTTTCCCTTGCACAGTTATTCCATTTTCCCCTCCACCCTTCATGGGCTCACAGAGCAATCACACCAGACAGAAGTGATGTTTTACCAAATCCGCTCTGGTGTCATGGCTGCCATCATCTGACTCAACAGCGTACACAGGAGCCTCGGGGTAGAGAATTTTGTCAGGATTTTAGCACTGAATAAATGTCAGTAACATGTTCTCTGATAGTGTCTGCATGGATTCAAACTACAGAGAAACACCAAACTTTTCATCCTACGGAGAACTTATTCCAGCAGGCTCTTTCTTGCTGATAAACAGCCAATTCTACTTGCCCCAGCAATCTGATCAAGGAAAAATTGTGTATGTAGCTATAACCTGCCCCACCCCCAAAAATATTTGGATGAAATGAAAAATGAGGATGTCTGAGGGTCCCCGACAGAAATTCTTGCCATCAGACTGACTGTGGTATGGGCATAATGTGGTATGTGCTCAGATTTTGCTGCAACTGAAAACTGGGCATATTGTTGACAGCCCAGTTGAAACCCGTTATGTGTAATAATAGACTCTGGCCTTCCATGCCAGCAATTGAGCTTTGCAGCAATCAGTGAGAGCTTTCACTGCCTAGTCCGCCCCATGGTTGAGCAGGTATTTCAAGCATCATGAGAGGTTTCCTTTGCTGATTTGCTAGGAATTTGTTGTATATGCTGCACTTGGTTATGAAGCCTTAGACCTCACTGCTCGTGGACATCTTGGACTTTGCTTGAGCACCAGTTGGGTTCAAGTGTTTTCAGGTTAGCATTTCCAGAAACATGATCTGGAAGAAAATATAAAACCTCTGCTTGCAAACTCTGCAGATGAAATGAATTGATGGACTGGTAAATAATGACAGCTCAGTTCTACAAAGAGATCTGGATTACATGGTAAACTGGGCTCACTTGAACAACATGTGTCTTAACACAGCTAAAAGTAAGGCAATAAATCTGGGAACCTAGAATATAGGCTACAAGTATAGGATGGGAGACTATTTTTCAAAAATAGTGAGATGATAACTAAATTCAGTGACTGCAATAAAATGGCAGATGAAATTCACTGTGGATAAATGTAATAGTAATAGGGATACATGTAATGATAAAGCAATGCACACTGGAAAACATAATTCCAGCTAATCATATATAAAATGATTAAGTCTAAGTTAGCTGTTACCACTCAAGAAAGAGATCATTGTGGATAGTTCTCTGAAAACAGCCACTCCATGTGCAGCAGCGGTCAAAAAAACTAACAGAAGGTTAGAAATCATTAGGAAAGGGATAGATAATAAGACAGAAATATTATATTGCCTCTTTATAAATCCATGGTATGCCCACATCTTGAATATTGTGTGTAGATATTGTCACTCCATCTCATAAAAGGTATATTAGAATTGGAAAAGTTACAGAAAAGGGCAACAAAAATGATTAGGGGTATGGAAAAGCTTCCATATGAGGAGAGAAAAATAAAACTGGGACTTTTCAGCTTGGAAAAGAGATGATTAAGAGGGGATATGATAGAGGTCTATAAAATCATGACTGATGTGGAGAAAGTAAAAAAGGAAGTGTTATTTACTCCTTCTCATAACACAAAAACTAGGGGTCACCAAAGAAATTAATAGGCAGCAATTTTAAAATGAACAAAAGGAAGTATTTCTTCACTCAACGCAGTCAACCTGTGGAACTCCTTGCCAGAGGTTGTTGTGAAGGCCAAGACTATAACAAGGTTCAAAAAAGAACTAGATAAATTCATGAAGGATAGGGTCCATCAATGACTATTAGCCAGATTGGTAGGGATAGCTGTTTGCCAGTGGGTGGGAATGGCCAACGGAATGGATCACTTGAGGATTACCTGTTCTATTCATTCCTTCTGAAGCACCTGGTATTGGCCACTGTCAGAAGACAGGATACTAGGCTAGATGGACCATTGGTCTGACACAGTGTGGCCATTCTTATGGTCTAAGAGGACATGATGGCTTTACCAACTGAACACAAGTTCCCAGTGCAATATGGTGGTTAAGACAGCAAATGTGATTCTTGGGTGTATAGGCAGGGGGTACCAAGTAAAAATAGGGTGGTGGTATTACCAGTATGTACAGCATAATGAGAACATTATTAGCATACTCTGTGCAGATCTGGTGTCCACATATCAAAATGATGTTGACATTTTGAAAATAAATCCAAGAATGATTTATTATCTGGAAACCTGCTTTATCGAGAGACACTGAAGAAGCAAAATCTATATAGTTTAACCAAAAAGAGGTTAAGAAGTAACTTGGTTTCAGTCTTTAAATCCCAACAGAAGACTTTATAGGGGTGGAAATAAGACATACATTTTTAAAAGGGAGGGTAATTAACCATTGAAACAATTTACCGAGGTCATGGTGGATTCTCCTTCACTGGTAATTTTTAAATCTAGATTGGATGTTTTACTAAAAGTTCTACTCTAGGGATTATTTGGGTAAAGTTCTCTGACCTGTGTTATACAAGAGATCAGACTACTTGATCACAGTGGTCCCTGTTGGCCTTGGAAGCTATGAATCTATGAATGTCATCTGCAATTACATCAATCCCCTGGATACTCTCTAACTGCTTGGTGACTGCAATTCTCTGGCACTACAAGAGTACCAAAAGGTCATTTTCAGCCATCTATATCTGCCCGATGGAGTGTAGAATGTCATCAAAGAGCTGTTTTTTCATCCATTTTCACCTGACCTCTCTCAATTGTTATGAAAACATTTTAGCGCTTTACTGAGGAGTGAAGGATTGATACATATGTGGAGTTTGCCTGTTTCTTTTTTATAATAACTACTCCACTGTTGATCCAAGCTATTTGTCATGTAACCTTCTTTTAAGACTCCATCTCCACAAACTTGCTTAGATTTTAGGTTCCTAATCCAGAAGAACTGCTACTCTGCATGATGCACCAGGCTGCAATTTCACCTCTAGACTGGTTTCCAAATGGTGTTCTCCAAGAAGGCAGCCAAGGCCTTTAAAAACATTCCAATGTTGAGTATCTGTGCCTGTGTTAGAGGCCAGTGGCTGGACCTGTCTTTTGCACTCTCTAGCACGGCATCATCTGCCACCTGCAAAAGCCTACATTTCCCTGAATTCTGCTGAGCACAGAGGCACTTGTGGGGCTTCAACTTCTTCAGTCTAGTTTGTGGTGCTTGCCCTTGTATGGACATGTCAGCGTGCCCCATCGCAGGCAGTGCACTAATTGCCCATTGTTGAATTTTAGTTTGGAATTGCTTAGCAATTTTGGGAATTTATCTTGTACAATTTGCAGTGATCTGGTACAGCTCATTATGGCGCAGGCAGAACCTCTCTCTTAGTTGGGGGCCTGGGCGATGCTAGACAATTTAGTTGTGCAAGCCACTTTATTCCTTTGCTCTTAACAGCCCTAGCCCAGAGGGTGGTGGCTCAGACAAATGCCACCAAGGATGTGTCATTCTCACTTGTCACCCAGTATATGTTATCGGACTGGTTCCGTCCTTTACAAAATTATTTCTCTTCTTGCAGTAAGCATCTTGGCAGCATGTGCTGGACATTTGCCTTTTTCCTGTTTTTGTTTTCCCCACTATAGAGGCATTGCTTGCCCTTCTTTGCAGACCATGGCAGTTTCTTTTTTTACACTATATTTGCCTTTATTTTGTGTATGGTGAATATCTTCATCTATTTTTGCTGTTTCCATTTCTGTAGCTGTTCCTTTGTTTGTTCAGTGCTGTGGCAGATGTCAACACCCTGATTAAGTTCCAGCTATGATTCTTGCAACATATATGCTCCAGCTGCAGTATATTTGGCATCTAAAATTATACAGTCTCTAACTGGTTTGACAGCAGGTGCGTCAGAGTTGCATGATGAGGGTAACAGAGGCAGCCTGGTTACATATTGGTTCTTTGTTTCTTTCATTTTGAACTGATGTATTGAAAGTAGACTTCTAATTGATTATATTTCTTTTAGGCACAAAGTATTATTGTAAGTCATCAGAGATTTTAATTAGCTCTTGCCTTTCTTCTCTGCCAGCTCTAAATGTTGCAAATTTGCAGGCAGTCCTTACTCACTGCTGTGTTCAGTCCTGCCACTCTGCTCGTCTGCCCTTTGTGCCGACCTGCAGCTGCTTCAGATTCTGTCCAGGAAGCCCTGAAGATGCTCCAGATTCATAAATCTCTGCAGAGCTGCAAATGCATGGGGAGAATGGCCCACCACCCACGCTGCAGTGACTTGGTGCGTCTGGGCAGCCATGTTGAAGAACTGAAGCAGTAAAAATTATTTTACTTCTGATACCATGTTTAAGAGACACAAGGTGGGGGAGGGAATATCTTTTATTGGACCAACTTCTGTTGGTGAGAGAGAGACAAGCTTTCAAACCTTGTCTCTTTCACCTGCAGAAGTTGGTCCAATAAAAACTATGACCTTACCCTCTTTGTCTCCAGTTTCAGTAGGGTTACCATACTTCCGGGTTTTCCCTGACATGACCTCTTTTTTGGTCCTCTGAAATATGAACTGTGATTTTTCCTGGCTCGTCCTTTTTCCAACATGAACTGGTATTCCCAGCGTGCCCTAACAGAGCATGCATGTTTACTGGTTTGACATCTTTACTTCTGTGCTACTGGCAGCACTGCCTTCAGAGCTGGGCGGCCAAAGAGCAGCCGCTGCTGGCCAGCCACCCAGCTCTGAATCCAGCAGCGCTGCTGAGGCAGCAGTGCAGAAGCAAGGGTGGAGTGGTATTGACTGTTCAGTCACTGAATGGGATCCTGCTTGTACAGTACAGCTTCAGGCACATGCCTTGCAAAGACTTTCATGGCTACTTGTTGAGCAATCAGTCATTGCAGGGAAATATGCATGGGCACAACAGAAAGAAGCACATAGAAAAGGAGAGACTGCATGTAAAAATTTGATTTACATTTATTTTTCAGGCCATTACACTTGTTATTTATAAATGTTAGATATTCAAAGTGGAAAGAAACTGAACCTCTCCCCCTCCAATGTCCTCTTTTTGGGAACTGGAAATATGGTGACCCTAAATTTCAGAGCTCAGATAACTGAGAGCTTTCATGAGGTCACTTCCAGGTTTCTAGTATACCTGAGCTCATGGGCTTCTATGTTGCCAGATGGCCTTTCAAAAGAAGTAGCTCAAAATATGTGCCCCATTAATAGAATGTGGCTCTGAATCACCCTCTAGCAGCTAGACCGTATAGCGACTGCTATGATTTCCCCACTCAGTGATCTGGCTCTTTAGCTCAAATGGTTGAGGGCCATAGGCCCTGTGTTCATTCCTCCTAGCTGACTCAGCAAGGGGCTTGTTACATTTGGTTGTGCTATCTCTAAACAGGAGACCATAATCTGCTCCCAGGAATAGAACGCAAGAATCCTGGTACTTAGCATGCCACGGCTGTGTCACAAACGCTAATGTTAATCAGGGCACGTCTGCGTTGCAACAGTGAGCATGAGTTACTCCAATGGAGAAAGCCTAGCTCAAGTGAGAGAAGCCACATTGCACAACAACACTTGGACCACACTGAGTGATTGCATTAGCAGCTGATGAGTTGTGCTATCTAGACTTGTAGCCTGTAGCTGCATCTCTCTTGCGTTACTAGCATGACCATCAGTTTATATCCCATGTCCGTTGGCTTCAGTTCAGAACAACACAACTCAAGGGAGAGATGTGTGTGTGGATGGAAGTAAAGTGAGGGGCCGCACTCAAGTTATACCACCAGCTAACGCTACATGAGGATAAGCCTTAAGTGGCAAAGAGTGCGCTGTTTCCCTGTATGGGCTGGTCCCCGTGTCGTATAATAGCCAACCAGAGGTGTAAGGGCTATCAATTAATTGTTGCATTGATTGTTTATTAGAAATCATTTCTGAGCTGTGAATGCGAATGCTGTGTTAGCATTTGTTGTCCCACTGCATTTGTAGTGCTGTATTTTGGTGCCCATTGGTTCTTAGAGGGTTGGTTAGATGCCGCAAGGCAGCGCTGCGAGCTATGCAGGTAAGCTTGCTGCACATTTTTCAACAAAACAATTTTTTGTCAGAAAATGCTGATTCATTCAAACTGAAACTTTCTCTGTTTCGGCAAAACTTTCCTCAGGGAAGGGTTCTCAGGGCCAGGCTGGGGAAATGGTTCTTAGCCCAGGATGAAATTCCTGGTGTCTCACACCCATGTCTGTACTCCTGGTCCCCTTTATCCTCCCTGTTAAGAGGAACTTTGTCTTTCCACTTCAACTCTGGTTTTTGGGGAGGGGAGGTGTTCGGGGGTGATTAGATTTTTATGTTTTCCCATTCCTGGAAAAGCCTGGCAGGGCTGCTTGCCAGCCAGTGCGGGCGGGAACTGACATTGAGCTGTAGGGTGGGTACAGTTGCACTCGGTGCGTATGCAAATCCCCTGTGCGCACCTCTGCCAAGTGTCACTAGTTTGGGGAGAGCAAAACTCAGAGTGAATTTTGGAGGTAGCATCTCATTCTTCCAAGGAAAGTTTCTTGCTGTGCTGAAAATCTCACTCCGCTTATAATGATCACAGCCTGGATGCACTGATTTACATATGTAAATCATAGCCATTAATGTAAATATTATCACAGGCCTTATAGAATAGGTTCCTTCCCATAGCAAATCACTCAATTGTGTTTTCCTAATGCAGAGCAACATTGCTTTGAACTGGCCATCTGAACATAACATCGATATTTTGATACATTTAGACAAAAGGGCCCTGCTTTCCCCCTCCCCCCACATCCTTGCCAGTAACTCGGTTCAGCTCGGTCTCGTGATGAAGTGAAACGGACTCCCCAGGCAGGCTCTCCCCACCCTGCTGCCTTGCTGGTGAATGTGTTGGGACATAGCAGTATGCAATGCCCAGACAAAGTGATGCAGGCAGCTGCCAAAATCACTTCTAGCCCATGAGTCCTGAGTGATGGCCTCATCTGAGAAAAATGGGGTTGCAGCAGTAACCCTAATCTGCTCCCCAGCGGGCAGAGGGATAACATGGCAGAGGCTGCAGCAGATTCGTTTGTTTAGTGCTGAGCCCAGACAATGATAATTGCATTATCTGTAAAGATCGACTGTGTTACTAAGTCCTCTGTCAGAGGGCCCACCCTTTGCGAGCGTTCCTCAGTCAAACTTCCACTGGGATCCAGCTGGAGTCAGAACCCCAGGATCTGGCCTGCCCTTGCGTATGTGTGGTCGCCAGCCCGCCCTGCTCATGGTGAAATGCCTGGCCCTGCACAACCCCATTAGCTGAGAGACCTGCTCTAAGGGACCCGGAAGGATAGGCTGTTGAGTGGCTGAGCTGTTTTGAAGTTTGATGGGGAATTATGCAAAGCTCCCTGTACTTCCAGAGGAGCAGAGCTAGGCCAATCCTACTCTTAGGGTGTGTTTACACAGCAGCTGGGAGAGTGCGTCCCTGTGCACGTTGCCACACACATGCCAGCTCAGCAGGAGGCAGTGTGCTAAAAATAGCAGGGTGGGTGCAGCAGCACAGGTGCGTCAATAAACCCCAGTGCAAAGTGACACACCTAGGAACAAGGCACAAAGGCCAGGCCTGCAGGGCGGAAGGCTGTACCCTGAGAGGCAGGAATTGACAGTGGACAAAGAACTGACCATGAATGTGATGCTGTGACAAAAAAGGCTAATATGATGTTTATAAAAAATCTGTGTAAACAAGGGAGTAGGCGTAGGGGGTGATTTTACCTCAGTTCCTGGCAGTGCTGAGACCAATCCTGGACTACTGCATCCCTCCCTAGTGTCCACATTTGAAAATGGACTTTGAAAAACTAGAGAGAGTTTGTGCAGAAAAGAACCACAAAAACGATTCAAGAGCTGGAAAAATGCCATACAGTAAGAACCTGAACTAGATCAATCCATTTAGCTTATCAAAAATAAGATTGAGAGGCAACTTGATGACCATGTATAAGTACTTTCAAAGGGAGAAAATAGCAGGCACTAAGGGCTCTTTGATCTAGCAGACATAAGTATTACAAGAGCCACTGGCTGGAAGTGAAACCAGACAAATTCAAATTAGATTTAGGCAAAAAACGTTAAGTCAGGGCTATTAACCATTGGAACAACCTCCCAAGGAAAGTGTGAGATCCTCCATCTCTTGGTGTCTTCAGAGCCAGACTGGAACCTTTCTGGGAGACGCTTTCGCCAAACACAAGGTATTGGGCTCAGTGCAGGGCTACTTAGGTGAAGCCTGCAATATACGGGAAGTCAGACTAGATGATCTAATGGTCCCTTCTGACTTTAATCTGGGCATATCCTGCTACACACAGCACTGAACAACAGGCTTTCAGCTCTCTACAGTTCAGTGGGACAGTACAGTGGCAGTATTGCTAACCCCATGGCTTTGTCAACACAAGGAAAATAGGTGTGTTAGCTAACATATGTTAAAACACCCTTTTTTACCCAGTATAGAGATGGTCCAAGAGTCCAATAGGCATGAGACAGACTCTGAAGAAGCCAAGCAAGTTTATTAAATGACGTTTGCTGTTTTGATCTGCCTCTGACTGTCTTTTCTCTGAGTCGTGTCTTGACAATCAGTGCTGCCAACTCACGTGCCAGGACAGTTTTGGCCTTGGCTGCAGGAGCTCTCCCTAGAGCACCCCCAGGAGAGAAGGACCCTGCGCAAGAATCGAGTGAGAGCCGGTACTTGCCTCCAAGAGCTCACAGTGTTTGCAGCTCTCGTTGCTTCTTAGTGCAAGTCTTGCAATATTTGGTGCTCTTCTTAGAGCCACAGCTCCCAGAGTCAGGGGCTGTGCTGGAGACTCTCAGTTTCATTGTTTAAAAGGTTGTTTTCTTGGCCTCATGGTTCCCAAAAGCTTGAAAACATGACCAGAACGAACACCAACAGGACCAAAACCAGAAAAGAGTCCATATTTGTGAGCTTTAAAAATTGCAAGATTTGTAAGCCAAGATTTGGTTACTTGGCTCATGATTTCTGAACATCTGAGGGTTGGCAGTACTAATTTCTGTGCTCAGCTCTATAGAGCACATACTTCTTCTACAGCTACTCCTGTAGCTACAGTAGATTGAATCTGTGCTGTGGATTGGAAAACTGTGGATTCAAATCCAGGTGACAGCTTATGTGGGCGGGTTACTGTCAGAACTTTGTCGTTACTTTCAACTGAAAGTTGTTGTCTCTAGAGACAAATTTGTTTGTGGTAACTTTTAGTCTGTGTTTTGGTTAATGGAGCTGCTGCTTTAAGACGAGAGTGGGACACCTGCTGGTAATGATAGCTTGTTTGAAGAGGCATGAGAGCAGTGTGTGTGAGACCCTGGTGTGTGCACTCCGCCCCAAAGGTCAGATCGTGATTTAATGAACTTTTCCACAAAACAAGCCTTATTCCCACAGGTATAACATTAGTATTTATGGAACAAGCTGCCTTTGGGACATGACTAATGAGCCACAGAGAGATTCTCCTGCTGGCACTAATTTCATAGATTCTAAGGCCAGAAGGGACCATTGTGGTCATCTACTCTGACCCCCTGTATAACACAGGCCACAATATAACTAATAACACAATATAATAAATAACATTGCCCCACAATAATTCCCAGAGCAGATTTTTAGTAAAACATCCAATCTGGATTTAAAAATAGTCAGTGAAGGAGAATCTGCCATGACCCTTTGTAAGCTGTTCCAATGGTAAATTACTCTCAATGTTAAAACTTTGCAGCTTATTTCCAGTGTGAATTTAGCTAACTTTATCTTCCAGCCATTGAATCATGTTTTATTTTTCTCTGCAAGGTTGAAGAAACCATTAATAAATATTTTCCCCATTTTAGATACTTACAGACTGTAATCAAGTCACTCCTTAATCTTCTCTCTGTTATCTGAATAGATTGAGCTCCTTGAGTCTGTCACTATAAGGCAAGTTTTCTAAACCTTTAATCATTCTTGTGGCTCTTCTCTGAGCCCTCTCCAATTTATCAGCATCCTTCCTGAATTGTGTGCACCAGAACTGGACACAGCATGCCAGCAGTGGTTGCACCAGTGTCAAATACAGAGATAAAATAACTTCTCTGCTCCTCTCAAGGCTCCCCTGTTTATATGTCCTAGGATCACATTAGCTCTTTTGGCCACAGCATCACACTGGGAGCTCGTGTTCAGCTGATTATCAACCATGACCACCAAATCTTTTTCAGTCACTACTTCCCGGGATAGAGTCCCCCCCTCCTGAAAGTATGGCCTACATTCTTTGTTCCTAGATATATGCATTTACATTTAGCCACATTAAAATACATATTGTTTGCTTATGCCTAGTTTACCAAGTGATCCAGATTGTGCTGAATCGGTGACCTGTCCTCGTCATTTACCACTCCCTCAATGTTTGTGTCATCTGCAAACTTAATCAGTGATGACTTTATGTTTTCTTCCAGACCATTGATAAAAATGTGAAATAGGGTAGCGCCAAGAACCAGTTCTAGCAGGACCCTACTGGAAACACACCTGCTTGATGATGATTCCCTGTTCACAATCACATTCTGAGACCAATCAATTAGCCAGTTTTTAAGCCATTTAACGTGTGCCATGTTAATTTTATATCATTCTAGTTGTATAATCAAAAGGTCATGTGGTACCAAGTCAAATACCTTACAGAAGTCTAAATATAGTACACCAACATCTTTATCAGCCAGTCTTGTAATCACATCAAAAAAGATATCAAGTTAATTTGACAGGAACAGTTTTCCATAAACCCTGTTGATTTGCATTGATTACATTACTCTCTATTATGTCTTTATTAACTGAGTTCCATAAAAGTTACTCCATTATCTTGCCCACGATTGACGCCAAACTGACAGGCCTATAATTGCCAAAGTCATCCTGTTTACCTGTTTTAAAAATTGGCACATTAGCTTTCTTCAGTCTCCTGAATCTTCCCCAGGGTTCCAAGATTTAATGAAAGTTAACATTAATGGTCCAGCCAGCTCTTTTTTAAAACTCTTGGATGCAAGTTATCTGGGCAAGTTGATTTTAAAAATGGCTATCTTTAATAACTTCTGTTTGACATCCTCCAGAGATACTAATGGAACGGAAAGAGTCTTATCATGATATACCATCTGATATATATCTATAGTTATATAGATATATATGATATATCATCTGTTTTTTCCCCAGATACAGACTAGAAATAATTATTGACCACTTCTTCCTTTTTTGCATTATTATTGATAATTCTACCATTTCCATCTAGTAATGGACCAATACCATTATTGGGATTATTTTTGTTCCTAAAATATTTAAAAACTCTTTCTTGCTGTCCTTAACTGGGATGGCCATAGAGCTCTCCTTGTGTCCCCTTGCTTCCCTTATCAATATTCTACAATTGCTAACTTCTGATTTATATAATTTTACTATCAACTTCCCTTTCCTGCCATTTGTTATGTATTTATTTTTTATAGCTGCCTTCTCTTTCCCCTAAACTAGGTCTGTTTTCTAACCAATATGGCCTTCTTCCTCAGATGTGGGCAGGTGGCTTTTAGGGCATCGAATAATGTGTTCTTAAATGATTCCCAATTATCATTCATGCTTTAAATGATATTAAAGATTAAATTTCTTCCTCCCAGCTGATTTGGCTCATAATTGTTTTTAGCTTTGTGAAATTGGCCCTATTAAAGCACCAAGTATATATATTACTGGTCTGGATTTTTTCCTGCTTTACACATTATAAATGTGAAGAAGTCATGATCACTTGTACTTAATTTTTAGTTCTGTGATCTGTTCCTCTTTATCTCTTAGGAGAAGGTCTAATGGAGCATTCCTCCATATTGACTGCAATACTTTTTGAGTTAGGAAATTGTCATCTATTACATTTAGAAATTCCAAAGATGTTTTAGTCATGGCAGCATGACACCTCCAGTATGTGTCACTCAAATTGAAGTCCCCCATGATCACACAGGTTTTTCCCTATACATTGTAGATAGGTGTGTAAGGAGGCAGTCACCCTGTTCTCCGGTGTGACTTGGTGGACTGTGGCAGACACCACCTATGCTCCCTCCAATGATCCATACGCATTGATGGCAAATTCCCTGCCAGTTATCCATGACTCAGAAACAGGTAATTACACTTTTGACAGAGTTCCACTGCCCCTCTCCTTTTACCCACTCAGTCCTTCTTAAATGTATTATAGCCTTTGATTTGAAGATTCAGTTCATGTGAATCATACAAGCAGTAATACCAACAAGATCATATTTATGCTCATAAAAGTGCAATTTCATTTCCTCTTGTTTGTCACACAGGCTTCAAGCATCGGTGTATCAGCAATTCAAGAATTTCTTCTCCTCATGTCCTTTTGTATCTTGATTAATTTTGTAATCAACATGTTGATTTTGTGCTAACAGAGTGCTCAGATCTTTCCTCTTTTTACGCTCCCCTTTTGCTATTAGTTTAGCACCCTCCTGACTTTCTAGCCAGCTTGTCCCCAAGGAGACTGGTTCCCCCTTCTACTGAGGTGGTGGATATCCAAAATGTACAGGTCCTTCTCTCCATAGGAAGTGGACCAGTGTGCCATAAAACCAAAACTCTTCATCACTTACCTACCCAGTGGTTCACTTCCACAATCTTCTGTCTTCCTTTGCTCATGGGACACAAAAGATCTCTGAGATGATCATTTCGACATGCTTCTTCAGCATGGTTCCAAGTTCCCTGAAGCCATCTGCTATCTGTGAGATAGCCCACAATGCAGTGTCATTTGGGCTGATGTGAAGCACCATCAGTTCCTTGCCCATTGACTACAGCAATGTGTCTCAACCAGGGGTGCACAGATGTCTTCCAAGGGGTAAATAAACTCATCTAGATATTTCCTTAGTTTTATTACTGGCTACATAAAAAGCACTAGCAAAGTCAGTACAAACTAAAATTTCACACGGACAATGACTTGTTTATACTGCTTTATCTAACATATGTTGAAATGTAAGTACAGTATTTACATTCCAATTGATTTATTTTATAATTATATGGTAAAAATGAGAAAGTCAGTGATTGTTCAGTAATAGTGCGCTGTGGCACTTTTGTATTTTTATGTCTGATTTTGTAAGCAAGTAGTTTTTAAGTGAGGTGAAACTTAGAGTATATAAGACAAATCAGACTCCTGAAAGGCATACAGTAGTATGGAAAGGTTGAGAGCTACTGGATTACAGATGCTTATCCAATCTTGGAGTGTCATCTCATGTTTTGGCTCCAGTACCTGGTTTGAATCCAGATCATTACAGGATGCATTAAAAAATTGTTCTCATCTATGGATATAGAGTGGTCTCAGCTCTAGCTCCAAGAGATCTGGCTGTATTTTAAAGAAAATCTTATTGAGGGCGCAGTAACAAACCATCCTGATGTGCAGAAAGAATAGCAAATATGGCCAGCAACAAACTTGGCTTAACAAAGAAGTCTTCAGTGATCTTAAATACAAAAAAGAAGCTTCCAAGAGGTGGAAGCTTCATCAGATGACCAGGGAGGATTATAAATATACTGCTTGAGCATTCAGGAGTGAAATCAGGAAGGCCAAAGTGCAATTGGAGTTGCAGCTAGCAAGGGACGTGAAGGGGAACAAGAAGGGCTTCTACAGGTGTGTTAGCAATAAGAAGAATGTCAGCGCAAGTGTGGGCCCCTTACAGAATGGGGAAGGCAACCTAGTGAAAAAGAATGTGGAAGTAGTTGAAGTACTCAATGCTATTTTTGCCTCTGTCTTCACAGGCAAGGTCAGCTCCCAGACTACTGCACTGGGCAGCACAGAATGGAGAGGAGGTGAGCAGCACTCAATGGTGAAAGAACAGGTCCAGGACTATTTAGAAAGGCTGGAGAAGGCATTCAAAAGTCCATGGGAACAGTTGCAATGCATCCAAGGATGCTGAGGTAGTTGGCTGATGTGATTGCAGAGCCATTGGCCATTATCTTTGAAAATTTGTTGGCAATTGGGGGAGGTCCTGGATGATTGGAAAAAGGCAAATATAGTGTCTATCTTCAGAACAGGGAACAAGGAGGATCCAGAGAATTACAGACTGGTCAGCCTCATCTCAGTGTCCAGAAAAATCATGGATCAGGTTCTCAAGGAATCCATTCTGAGGCACTTGGAGGAGAGGAAGGTGTGGGGAAAGCAGTGGACGTGATATACCTTGACTTTAGCAAAGCTTTTGATATGATCTCTCACAGTATTCTTAGCAGCAAGTTAAAGAAGTATGGGTTGGATGAATGAACTATAATGTGGATAGAGAGCTGGCTAGATCATCTGTCTCAAGGGGTAATGATCAATGGCTCAATGTCTAGTTGGCAGCCGGTAACAATCGGATTGCCTAAGGGGTCAGTTTTGTTCAACATCTTCATTAATGATCTGGAGGCTGGGGTAGATTGAACCCTCAGCAAGTTTGCAGATGACACTAAGCTGTGGGGAGTGGTAGTTACCCTGAAGGGTAGGGATAGGATACAGAGTGACCTAGACAAATTTGAGGATTGGGCCAAAAGAAATCTGATGAGGTTCAACAAGGACAAGTGCAGAGTCCTACACTTAGGATGGAAGAATCCCATGCACAGCTACAGACTGGGGACGGACGGGCTAGGCAGTTCTGCAGAAAAGAATCTGAGGGTTACAGTGGATAAGAAGTTGGATATGAGTCAACAGAATGTCCTTGTTGCCAAGAAGCCATTGCATATTGGGCTGCACTAGTAGGGGCATTGACAGCAGATCACGGGAAGTGATTATTCCCCTCTATTCAGCACTGGTGAGGCTTTGTTTGGAGTATTGTGTCCAGTTTTGGGCCCCCCACTACAATAAGGATGTGGACAAGTTGGAGAGAGTCCAGCGGAGGGCAACAAAAATGATGAGGGGGCTGGAGCACAACACTTATGAGGAGAGGCTGAAAGAACTAGGCCTGTTTAACCTGCAGAAGAGACGAATGAGGGAGGATTTGATAACAGTCTTTAACTACCTGAAAGGGGGTTCCAGGGAGGATGGAGCTAGGATGTTCTCAGTGTCAGTAGATGACAGAACAAGGAGCAATGGTCTCAAGTTGCAGTGGGGGAGGTCTAGGTTGGACATTAGGAAAAACTTTTTCCCTAGGAGGGTGGTGAAGCACTGGAATTGGTTACTTAGGGAGGTGGTGGAATCTCCATCCTTAGAGGTTTTTAAGCTGTGGCTTGACGCAGCCCTGGCTGGGATGATTTAGTTGGGGTTGGTCCTGCTTTGAGCCAGGGGTGGACTAGACACCTCCTGAGGTCCCTTCCAAACCTCATCTTCTATGATTCTAAAATATCCCATGGAGCGGCACAGAACTTGGCAGCTATGTAGCAGCTGCTCCCCTCAGCTAAATGGGTAGGAGACAGCTGGGGTTGCACTGCTTCCTGGCTGGGCAAGTAGGACATGGCAGCTGTGGTGCCTGCCTCCAGCTCCTTCCTTGCCTGGGCCCTGCCCCCAGCTCTGAGTGGTTCTATAGCAGGATGAGTCTGCCTAGGCCCAGGAGGGAGTAGCTGCTACTTCCTCTTCCCCTCCCTCCTTCCCCTCCTCCCAACCCCTGCCCCATTCTGGGGAGAAATACCAGGTGCCCAGCTCTGAATGGGGAGGGTCAGGCACAAGGAAGAGGCAACTAGTGGTGTGTGAGGTAGGGATGTACCAGGGGATGACAGGTCCTGGGGCCAGGGTAATGATGTTATACTCCCCTGACATGTCTACACAGTCGCATAGTGGGTAAGGATCCCAGTGTCCGCTGCAGGGTCACTGCCTTCTGAGAAATGTTCACAACAGATTGTGGGGCACCCACTAGGAGCAGGGGACAACCACCATCCTTTCGTTGTATCCTGGAAGACAGTTGTGCCTGTGCCATTTTGGCCTGCTCATGGATGAGGGCAGAGGAATGCAGCATCCTGTCCGTTGTGATGGAAAAAGGCAAATATAGTGCCCAGCTTCAAAAAAGGAAGAAGGAAGATCCAGGGAACTACAGACCGGTCAGCCTCACTTCTGTCCCTGGAAAAATCATGGAGCAGGGCCTCAAAGAATCCATTCTGAGGCACTTGGGGGAAAGGAAGATGATCAGGAGCAGTCAACATGGATTCACCATGGGCAAGTCATGCCTGACCAACCTGACTGCTTTCTACGACAAGGTGACTGGCTCTGTGGATGTGGGGAAAGTGGTGGACGTGATACACCTTGACTTTAGCAAAGCTTTTGATACAATCTCCCACAGTATTCTTATCAGCAGGTTAAAGAACAGTGGCTGGATGAATGGACTATACGATGGACAGAATCTTCTATGATTCCATGACAGGAAAGCAGCCCCTGTTATACTGGCGAGGCCCCTGCAGGTGGATAGACTCCACAGAGGAGACCCCCTTGGATTGATGCCATTGAGTCATTCCTTCCAAATCCATTCTCACAGCAGCTGTTCTCAGTGCAGTAACAATTGGGGACCCGCCCAACAGTCCCGGAAAGCTGGACAAGATTGTTATGCAGGCTTGGCGTGAGCAACAGGGACAGGTGCAGAAGACCATGTTCCTGGAATTGTACGTGGCGCTTACCCAGAACAGGGCTGCCCTCAGCATAGAGAGTGAGTGGCAATTGCAGTGTGAAAACCTTATCCAATGGATTGTTAGAGAGCTGTGGGCAACCAATGTGGAGGGGAAATCCACTGTAGTTGCTGTAAAGGTCTGCAAGGCAATTCAGCATATCCTACCATACCAGGTGGCCAGGCTGGGCAATGTGCAGCAAATAACAGAAGGATTCAAGCCAGGGGGGTTCCCTCAGCAGCTTCCTGTGGCAGTGAGTTCTGCAATGTCAGGTTGCACTCTGTGAAAACTATTTCCATTTATTAATTTTGAACCTGCTCCTTTTTCCTACTAATTGAAATGTCACCTTCTTCTTATGTTCTAGGACAGAAGCTTCCAACCAGCCTTCTCGCGATGGTTGATAGAGTCACAGAAGAGTAGTACTGGCCCCTGCACTTTTGTCCTCGAGAACTCTTCTAGTCCAGGCCCCTGCACTTAAGGCAGGATTAAGTATTATCTAGACCATCCCTGACAGACGTCTGTCCAACCTGCTGTTAAAAATCTCCAATGATGGAGTTTCTACAGCCTCCCTAGACAATTTATTCCAGTGCTTAACTACCCTGACAGTTAGGAAGTTTTTCCTAATGTCCAACATAAACCACTTTGCTGCAGTTTGAACCCATTGCTTCTTGTCCTATCCTCAGAGATTAAAGAAAACAATTTTTCTCCCTCCTCCTTGTAACAACCTTTTATGTACTTGAAAACTATTACCATGTTCCCCTCAGTTTTCTCTTCTCCAGACTAAACAAATAGTTTTTTCAGTCTTTCTTCATAAGTCATGTTCTCTAGACCTTTAATCATTTTTTGCTCTTCTCTGGACTTTCTCGAATTTGTCTACATCTTTCCTGAAAACTGGCGCCCAGAACTGGACACAATATGCTAGCTGAGACCTAATCAACATAGAGTAGAGTGGAAGAATTACTTCTCGTGTCTTGCTTACAATACTCCTGCTAATATATTTGAGAATGATGTTTGCTTTTTTTGCAATAGTGTTACACTGTTAACTCATTAGCTTGTGAGCTACTATGAATTTTAATCCTATCCTCCAAAGCACTTGCAACCCCTCTCAGCTTGGTATCGTCCAGAAACTTTATAAGTGTACTCTCTATGCCATTGTCTAAATCATTGACGAAGATACTGAACAAAACGAGACCCAGAACTGACCCCTGTGGGACCCCCTCAATATGCACTTCCAACTTGACTATGAACCACTGGTAACTACTCTCTGGGAATGGGTTTCCAGCTAGTTATATATCCACTTTATAGTAGCCCCACATAAATTGTATTTCCCTAGTTTGTTTATGAGAAGGTCATGCGAGACAGTATCAAATGCCTTTTTAAATTCAAGATATATCATATCTACTGCTTCCCCCATCCACAAGGCTTGTTACCCTGTCAAAGAAAGCTATCAGGCTGGTTTGACACAATTTGTTCTTGACAAATCCATGCTGACTGTTACTTATCACCTTATTATCTTCTAGGTGTTTGCAAATTGAGTGCACAATTATTTGCTCTATTATCTGTCTGGGTACTGAAGTTAAACTGACTGGTCTGTAATTCCCCAGGTTGTCATTATTCCCCTATTTCTAGTTTGGCACTATGTTTGCCCTTTTCCAGTCCTCTGGAATCTATCCTGTCTTACATGACTTTTCAAAGATAATCACTAAGCGCTCAGATATCTCCTCAGTCAGCTCCTTGAGTATTCTAGGTTGTATTTTATCAGGCCCTGGTGACCTGAAGACATCTTACTTGTCTAAGTAATTTTTAACTTGTTCTTTCCCTATTTTGGCCTCTGATCCTACCTAATTTTCCCTGCATTCATTAAGTTAAATGTCCAATTGCTACTAAACTTTTTGGTGAAAACGGAAACAAAAAAGTCATTTAGCATTTCTGTCATTTCTACATTTTCTGTTATTGTTTTTCCCCTCTCACTGAGTAAATGAGCCTACTCTCTCCTTGGTCTTTCTCTTGCTTCTAATGTATTTGTAGAATGTTTTCTTGTTACCCTCCATGTCTCTAGTTAGTTTAATCTTTAATTTTGTGCCTTGACCTTTCTAATTTGTCCCTACAGACTTGTGTTACTTGTTTATATTCATTCTTTGTAATTTGACCTAGTTTCCACTTTATGTCAGGATCTTCTTTAAGTTTCAGATCACTGAAGATCTGATGGTTAAGCCAGGTTGGTCTGTTGCCATACTGCCTATTTCTCCTAGGCAGTGGGATAGTTTGCTCTTGTGCCCTTAATAATATCTGAAAAACTGCCAACTCTTTTGAACTGTTTTTCCCTTTAGACGTGCTTCCCCTTAGGAGCTTACCTACCAACTCCCTGAGTTAGATAAAGTCTGCCTTCTTGAAATCCATTATCTTTATTGTGCGGTTTTCCTTCCTACCATTCTTTATAGTCATGAACTCTACCATTTCATGGCCACTTTCACCCAAGCTGCCTTCCACATTTAAATTCTCACCCACTTCCTCCCTGTTTGTCAAAATCCAATGTAGGATAGAGCGAGTCTAAGTCCTGTAGTGAATTTAGGGCAAGTTGTTGCACTGTTTGCCCAGGAGGCTTTAGTCTCCTGTGTCCCACTGCAGCCCTGCTGCCTTATTCTGATCTGTCCTCTCTCCAGCTATGCAGGAGCGACTAACAGGGAAGCAGCCCTGCTCAGTGGGTACTAACAGAGCCGCAACCTCAGCAGGGTGTTGCTCGAGCTGCCAGCCTTCAGAGGAGCCATAACAATGAAGTGGTTGTAACATGAGAGATCCCACAGGAGCTAAGACTAGGACACTGAAGTCCTGCTCTCCACCTCCCGCCCCCATAAGATATGGAAGGCCTCCTCTGGAAGGGACTCAGCCATAGAGGAAAGCTAGGTTTGGAAGATGGCAGTTCTGAGTTAGTGTCAAAGGTACCTCTTGTGACCTGGATTTGGAGGGCAGCACCTGAGCTCCTCAGTGTGTCTAAGATATTCCTGACTCCCACCCTGTGAAGGAGGTTGGAGCTATGCTCCCCATTGTACAGACAGGGAACTGGGCACAGAGACCTATTGCACAGACATACTTTAGGTACCAACATCTCAGTTTTAGGCATCACTGTGATTCCCAAAACCCCCACTGAACCCTGTAGGCCCCTAACCTCACTCGGTGCCTAAGGGTTAGCAGTAAAATGTTCCCTAAGCACCGAGGCCTCTGGGCACACGCACTGCATTTTACATCATAAACTCTTCAGCACGGAACTCCAAAAAGGGTCCTTGCTCTATTCACTAGCCACACCAGGTGCCTCCCTCCTGCCCAAACCAATGATACGTCTCACTGCAGTCAGAGCCCTGTGGCATCAGCTCTCAGTGCCCGGCTCAACCTCACAGGGCTCAGCCTGTGGGGCTAAAAACAGCCATGTAGATGTTTGGGCTGGGACTGGAGCTGGGGATCTGATCTCCTCTCCCCTTCCAGGGTCTCTATGCTCGCAGCTGAACATCTACACTGCAATTTTAGAGCCCCACACCCTGAGCCCACAAGCCAGAGTCAGCTGACCTGGGCCAGCCTCAGCCATGCCGCAGGTCTTTTCCGGCTGTGTGGACATGTCCTTAGGCGCCAATCTACCCCCCTCACCAGTATCTCCCACTGGCCAGCATAGACAGCTCCCTGCCAGGTGTGGATCGCAGTCTAAGGCATATCTCTCTCCCCAGACAGGGCCCAGGGAGCCTGGGCACCCAGATCAGGCTTTGTGAACCCCAGTTGCTCCTGTGATTGGCTAGGCACTGAGAAGGTAGGTGTCATGACACTGAACATCACAGCATCACAACACCCCTTTGTGACCATAGGCCAGAGGGACCAGGATGATACAGGAAATCTGTGGTGGAGGAGAGAATTAAGCCCAGATCTTGTGAGTCTCATGCTGGCTGCCTAACACTAAATCATCCTTCCCGTTGCAGGGGACAGCTTCCTTCTGGACAGTGAGAAAAAGGCAGAGCATTGTCGTCACAAGTTCTCCTGGACCTGTGGCTGGCTAGAGAGAGGGGTTGTCCTCTGGGGCCTGCCGTCCCAGTGATGCTCCACAGTAGGGAAAGAAGAGCCGCAAGCAGCAGACAAGCTTTTGAGTGCAAGCTCTCACTGCAGGGGTGGGCAGGGAATGGTCCAGCAGGGCTCACTGAGGCAGTGGGGGAAAGGTTTCCACTGGAGCTTGTGGAATGTGAACTCTGCCATGCTGCAGGCACTAAGCTCCCAACCTGGAGCTCCAGGCTGATCTGATAAGAGATGACAGGACTCCTGACAAATGGTTAAGCCTGTTTTCTTTGTACCTTAGAAAACACTCTTGGCTCAGACAGAAAATGAGGACGGTAGCTAGCAAAGGAGATGAGGCTAAGCCTAGGGAAAGGTGTGGGGTGGGAGGGAAGCTTTCCTTTCAGAAGCATTGTTACCCTCTGAGTTTAGGGCCAAAGCTTTCAGTGCCAGTCTCCCCGTCCCCCCACCCCCGTCCTGTGCACATGAAAGGGCCACATACTAAATAGATGTTAGCTCAGTCTGGAGGGAGCCAGAGTCCACCACTCAACCCTAGCACTAGGGCTGGCACCAGCCTTTGCTCTCTGCCTTTCACAATGACACTGATGTAAAAATTGCCACCCACAGTAACGAAACCCTTTGCCCTTCCACAGTCACCTGCTGTTCTCACTGCACCGTGAGAAACATTAATAGCCTCCGCCTCCTGGCACGCCTGCATTCCATATGGAAAAACGGAGGGAGAGAGGGCAAGGGACTTGCCCAGGGCCCCACAGTGAGCCAGAAACTGAGCCAAGCTCTTCTCACACCCCAGTCTGTGCTTAAACTTCTCACTTCACCTCCTGGATCCATGTAGACATCATCAATTGCCCAGAGCCAAATCTCCTCCAAAGGAATTACCAGCAGCCAAACTGATCATTTGTGAATCAAGGGCACAGAAATTCACAAACTTTAGGGGCAGAAGGTACCATTAGCTGATCTAGCACAGGCCAGAGCATTTCAACCAACTATTCCTGTATTTAACCCAGTATCTTGTGTCTGGCTCCACAAAATTGTGATATCTTCAGATCAAGAGATGCAGAATCCACCATGCCTTTGATGATTGGTTCCAGCAGTTAATCAGCCTCAGTGGTAAAAATTGAATGTACATGGTTTTTATTTCATAGAATTAAAGACAAATACCAGTAAAACTAAACTTCTTTACCAGCCATCCAATCGACAACATGCAGACAGTGATGCCGTACCTGAAGTTCTTGTCAATAAGGAAACCCTTAAATGTGTCAACACCTTTATATAGCTAGGAAGCACAGCCATAGATAACACCCAGATGCAGAAGTTCCATATCACATTCAGTCAGCATCCAAAGCATTTGGACAACTATCGAAATGTCTCTGCTATCAGCACAGCACCACTACAGCAACTAAGATGTAGGTCTATTGTGCTGTGGTGCTGACTGCACCTCTGTATTCAATAGCAAGAATAACCCTATGTAGGTGACATATCAAAAAGCTTCCAAGCCTGCAACAGATTTCTGCGGCAGCTTCTAGGAATTATATGGCAAGATGGAGGTCCAAACACCATGGTATTAAGAAGAGCTGTCACACCCAGCGTTGAGGCACTTATAGCAGCTGCACAACTGAGCTCATGTTGTCCAGATGCCAGATCATTGGCTCCCAACGATTCTCCTCTCTGGTGAACTCAAGGAAGGGAAACGCGACAAAGGAGGGCACTATACGGACATTTTGAAAAGGAACTTGAAGAAAGCAAATATTAGCTTAGAGACCTGGGAAGAAGTTGCCAGAGATGCATAGAAATGGAGATCTGCAGTGTATGATTCTATCCAGGCAGTTGACGTGCACAGAAAGGCCATATCAATAGCACCATCTTCAAGGGCATAATATCAAGCAGCTCTCCAATTGCTCCTGCCCAAACTGTCATAGAGGCTTTTATTTCAAAAGCTGGACTTCCTTCGCATCGCTGTGCTAAGAAGTGCTGAATTTCCCTACTCCACAGTCATCACTGAGTATGACGGACAGCCAAAGACTTCATAGAATCATAGAAAATTAGGGTTGGAAGGGACCTCAAGAGGTCATCTAGTGGATGATTTATTTGGGATTGCCCTGCTTAGAGCAGGGGCTTAGACTAGCTACCGCCTGAGGTCCTTTCCAACCCTAACATTCCATAATTCTATGATTCTGAACCACCTGCTCAAAGCAGGACCAACCCCAACTAAATCATCCCAGCCAAAGCTGTGTCAAGCCAGGCCTTAAAAACCTCTAAGGATGGAGAGTCCACCAATTCTTTGGGTAACCCATTCCAGTGCTTCACCAGCCTCCTAGGGAAAAAGCTTTTCCTAACAGCCAACCTAGATCTCCCCACTGCTACTTGAGACTATTGCACCTTGTTCTCTCCCTCCTCCTTGTAACACTCTTTTATGTACTTGAAAACCATTATAAACAACATTGAAGGGAGAGGGAATTTGGATAAAGACAAGGGAAAACTGTTACCTGGGTCACTCTGGCAACTGGCGGCCCAAGAACTCTGAGTTCAACCAACTACAGAGCTGTAATAGCGATGTCTGTGTGACGTGCATTTCTTGGAAAGCTCCATTAAAGTTTCTCCAGTTTCTGTAGGGACATAAGTTCTGGGTGAATCCAGAAACAAAAGGAGACAGGAATCAGGAGTGGGAAAGGGCAGTGTTTGAAGAGGAAGGCTGCTTCTCACAGACGAGAACTGCCATTTCTAGTCCACCTTAGTCTAGCCATTAAGGTGTGTGAATAACATTGTGGGGTTGGGAATCATACATTCCAAGGCCTGAAGGGACCACTGTAATCATCTAGTCTGAACTCCTGCGTCACATAGGCCAGAGACCTGCCCCAAAAGAGCAGATCTTTTAGAAAAACAGCCAACCTTGATTTAAAAATTTTCATTGATGGAGAATCCACCACGACCCTTGGTAAATTGTTCTCGTGGTTTATTACACTCATCATTAAACACATACCATATTTCCAGACTGACTTTGGCTAGCTTCAGCTTCCTGCCTTTGGATCATGTATTATAACCTTTCTCTGCTAGACTGAAGAGGCCATTGTCAAATATTTGTTCCCCTTATAGGTGACTTATAGAGAAAGAGCAGCCATCCTGAAATAATTACCTCCTGGGTGGAGGAGTGGTGCAGGGCCTAAACAAGCACTTTCCAGAGCCCCACAGCCATAAATCTTCAATGGGAACCACATCTCGGGGTATAGCTTCTTGTTGAAGGAAAAGCCTTCTGTCCCCTAAACACTGCACCCAGTTTCTGTCTCCCATGCCTGTGGCCCAGCTTCCCTCCAGGCCTACAAGAGATTGTCCAGTTCCTGGGCTGTGTCCATGAGTCAGCAGTAGAAGGATTTGTCAAGAGATGGGCAGTGCTCGGTGGAGAAAAACAGTGGTTCAGCGAAGTCCCAAGTACCTGCCGCAATAGTGAGTCAAGCTCCATGTCCCATCCGTCCCCCGCCCCACCCAAGGCGTGAGATGGCCCCAAGCAAACCTGAGATTGACCCAAAATTCACTTCTTTCAAAAAAATATTGTGATTTTTGCTCTGTCTTCTGAATTGTGATCTGTCCTGTGCCCCCAAGGTGAGTCCAGCCCTCACCCAGCCCTCGCCCAGCCATCGTCCAGCCCCCGCAGGCAAGGCCATATTGACCCCTGCTGCAGGAGCTGTCACTGGAGGGCCCAGCCGAGACCAAAGTACACTTTTGTATTAAATTCTGCCTGATGGTGCAGAGCTTCCATGAGGCCCCAAACACCAATTGGTCAGTTCATTCTGTGCCCCAGCCCCATCACTTCTGCACCCCACTCCTGCCCTTGCTCTCCACCCTGCCTGCACCTCCTGCAGCTGTGCAGGGTTTTCACCACCATCCCTGGGTTGGGGCTGCTCCAGAAGGGCGGCTGTTCCCCTCCTGCCCAGGCCTAGTGTTGCAGGTCTGAAAATTGCTGGAAGGCTGCAGCTTCTTGCCTCTTGGTGCCCCTGCTTGCAGCAGGGCCTGACCCCCATTATCCGCAGCTAACAGCACTGCCGGTATTTGTACCAGCAGGCTCTGGACACCCTGAGGTGTCTGTGTGTACCAGAGGCTACCATCAAGCCAGTGCCACTGTAAGCTGCCCTCAGGGCCGGCACGCAGGCATGAGATTTACACCTGGAGAAAACTGGCACAAAATGTGCTCTTGGAACGAGCCAAGAGGATCTGAACGTGCAAAAATGCTTCAACTGCACTTGATTCAGAATTATTTTCCAGTAATGTCTGAGGCCCTGATGGCAGCCTGGTGTGCACACCCACCCTCTGCCCCCGAGATTACATCTAGCCCCGGGGGTCTCTAGCAAGCAGCAAGAGAGGCTGAAAGTCCAGTTGCAGGAACGCTTCTGCAGGCCTGGATAACCATGTTAAGTTTCCAGTTAGCAACAGCCATGCCCCAGTTTAACCTTCTGGCCTGTGAAACTGCCACTGCAGTCCTGTCACCCCATACAGCTGTAACAAGACAGGTGCCTGAAATGGTTAGCAATGATTACATTTTCGCTAACCCAACTAACTAACGAGCAACCTTGAGATGTGCACGTTTACAGTCAGAGCTCCCAAACAGCTGTAGTCTGCTGCAGAGACAGCCTGACTGTGTTGTTATGACTTGTTCCAGCTTCTTTACGTCCCTGCAGTAGCACCCACTAAGGGCTTGGTGTGCCTCAAACAGTTAAGAGGATTGTCCCTGCTCTGAGGAGCAACAAGCCACCGGGGAAGGGGTAAATAATGAAGAGGAGGGGTCACTGATACAGAGCTATCAGGATCACACCCAAACAATTTACTTTTTAATATGGTTAAATATAAAAGCGTACATCTAGGAACAAAGAATGCCGGCTATCCTACAGGATGGAAGCCACTAGCCAGGGAAGCAGTGACTGAAAAATATTTGAGGGTAGTAGTGGATAAAGCTGAACTTGAGCTCCCAGTGCAGCACTGTGGCCAAGAGTGCTAATGTGATCCTCCACACATTAATAGGAATCTTGAGTAGGAGCAGCTGGGTTATTTTCTCTCTGTATTTGGCACTGGTGTGACTGTTGATGGAATACAGAGCAACGTATACAACAATCAATGGATGGAAGTTGAAGCTAGCCAAATTCAGATGGAAATAAGGCACACACTTTTATCAAGGGTCGTGGTGGATTCTCCATTACTGACTATTTTTAAATCAAGACTGGCTTTTTTCTTCTGAAAGACTCACCCTAAGAATTATTTTGGGGAAATTCCATGGCCTGTTTTACACAGGATGTCAGACCAGATGATTACAATTGTCCCTTCTGGCCTTGGAATCTATAAATCTAAGCTCATAAATCTGCCATGTGGGCAGCTCCAACAGCTCTAAATGGACAGCAACACAAACTTGTTTAATGGACAGCCTTACTGCTCTTACACTGTGGATTTTGTTAAATGCGTTGTCATGTTAAATCAGTGACTGAGGGTTAATAAGCATATCAACTAGATAAATGAGCTAATGGTGACTTTTTTCTATTGGGCAGAAGTGCTTGAGGTCAGAAAAAATGCAGTTAATGTTCCAGTTTATACTGTGTCTGTATGTCCAAACACCATGCTGATGAGGCATGCAGTTGGGGAATGCCTGCGAGAAACAGATTGGTATTTTGAATGCAGCTCTGTGAATAATGGATCTTTAAGTTTGTTGGGCAAACTAAAAAATAACTCCTCCTCCCTCCCAAAAAATTATCTATTTTTTTGTTTGTTTTTCTGTTTTCTCAGCAAAATGAAAAACTGGAAAATGTTTAGGTCAACCAAAATGTTTCAATCAGTCCAAAATGAAACCTTCTCATTCTGCTCAATCTCTGTACATGTTTCCCCTTTCAGTCTGAGAATTTCTTCCCAGCTCTAAACAGCATTCACTCTGTTCATATTAATACTTTGCAGCTGACTGGCGTGTCATCCATAAATTCAAATTATTATGCTGTACTTCTCCTTAGGATCTCAAAGCACTTTACAAATATACCTTAAGGAAATTTAATATTTCTGTGCATCAGTAGCTTTATCCCCATTTTTTATGGGGGAGGGTACAAACTGAAATAGAAATTAAAGCTCAAATTCTGATAAGTGGCCATTCATTTGGGATGCTTCAATGTTTGGCTGCTTTGTAATTCCACAGTTTACCTTGGTGGCTTCTTAGGTCCATTGAAAGCACAGATGGAAGATACAGACTGGGTCACTAATATCCTTGTGTGCTTTAAATGTCCCACGTAATGGAGCGTCCATTGGGGTAGAGACTCCGATGGCCACAGCTCTCACTTCCAGGAAATAGGCCTCTCTACATTCTCCTGTGCTCAGTTTCCTTCCATTAGTACCAACTAGCCGCCCCCCGGGGCACACTAAACTCCTAGCCCTCTGTTTACCCTGTACACCAGTATCACAGCCTTCCTGAAATGTCCTTAAATTCTGCCTATTCAGTGCGCCGACTCCCCTGGGATCCATCCCATCGGCTGCCTGATCACATGTGTTGCCTCCCCTGAATCCTTGCCCGTGTGTGGCTGGCTTCCTGGGACTAGGTGGCTCAGGATGTTAGCCCAGTATTCAGCGGTGGTGCTGCCACTGCACAGCTGCTCTTAGAGCAAGTTCCCTCATTCCCCCAGCCATGTGGTTACACAAATTAGATTCCCTTCCACCTGCGCCCTGGCTTCTAATTTACACCACCTTACACAGCGCCTTTGGAACTGGGTCTCGGCCTTTAGCCTAACGTGTAACCTTAGTATTTTCCTGCTGCAATTTAAATCCCTCCCTCCCCTCCTGCCTTATGTCAACCCTCCACTCCAGTCCCTGCTCATAGCTCCGTCCAGTGACAGATAGCCCTCGATAAGGACAGGTGAGCAACGTTTAGGGTGCTAGCAGGGGGGGGGAGCCCCTTTCCCTTGGCTAGGGTTTGGACAGAGAGCTGCTGTTGCCCTGCTGGGATACAGCAGGCCCAGAGGTTGAGCTTGGGTGCTGCAGGAACTGGCCAGAGGCCAGGGGAAGGCGACACCGTGGTCTGGTCTGTCACTTACGGCCTGGTGGTGGAGGGCACTTGGGCTGTTTTTTTCCTGATTAGGACAGTGGAATGATTCCTGAATGAATTCCTGCCTCCCCAAAGGTTGTAGGAGGCTTCTCCACCCTGACACAAGGAGGGAAATCAGGATTTCAGGGAGAGCCTGACCACTGACTTCATTGGGAGTTGGACTGAGCACAGCTTGGGTATGGTGTAGCGATTAGAGATGGCAGAGCCAAGTGTAAAAATGCCTGTGTTTGAGTCAGCTGTGGGTTTCATCCCGGGATCTCAGAATCTTAAAACCATGAACTTCTACTATTTGATCTGAAAGACCATGTATGTTATCATGGAGGTTGTTACAAATTCATAATCACAAACCTCTGCACGTGGTCTAGCCAGAAGAGAGGAACAAAGAGCCACATTGTGCTAACATGGGTTAGACGCACACGTAATTTGCCCTTTCATCTGAAAGGCAGTGTGGCAAAATGGATGAGACTTGGCTCGCTCTCAGATGCCAGACTTGCATTCTGTGCTCAGCTCTGCCTGCAGTGCCCTTGTCCAGCGCCTCAGTTATCTTATCTGCAAACTAAGTGAACAATAGTTACCCCCCTGTGAGAGGAGTAGGAGTCCTTGGTTACTAGGAATTGCTGCGAGCACACAAAAACTAAGATCAGTAAGTAGAAATGACAGGATTAAAATCCATCGGCTTGTGGCTCAGTACCAAAGCTGGGCAAATAAATTTCAGCAACTCGTACATTTGCCAAAAATGCCTGTTTTGGGATACCAACACCATTCGTGAATTCAGGTTGAATTCAGTGAATAGTTTCAGCTGGGGAAAAAAGGAGCCATTTCAGAAATAAATGTTGCAACTTTTCTTTTAGCAATAACTTCATTTCAAAATTTAGGGGGGGTTTTGTTTTTGTTTTTAAAAAAAAACCCAAAACTCAACAATTAAACTAAATGGAAAACTGACAGAAAATTGTTGCAGCGCAAACAACGCCCTGAAAATCAAAATCAAAATGAAAAGTTATTTTAGATGTTTTGTTTTGTTTTATTTCTTTGTTTGTTTCATTTTGTTTTGGATGGGATTTCATTTTTTATTCAAACCTTTTTTTCCCCTTTTTTTGTTTTGGTGAGGAAAAAAAATGAAAAAATTCAGTTTGGGTTTGAAAAAAAATTGTTTTTCTATTCAGACCCCAAACAGAAAAATCAATTATTCACTCAGAGCTTCTCAGTGCACCTTCCCCTAGACCTCCAGGTATTATATAGGAGGCAGTTGATTGTGGAAATTTACCTCTTGTGCCAAAAATGCAAACGTGGAGTGTCATGTGACACCTGGCAGGTTGGCTTGTGAGGCTACTACCAAATGCTGCTGTAGGAGAAGCACTAATGTATACATACATATTACATGTGTACATGTTATTATTATTACATAGGAACACGTCAGCATGTATTTCATCTTCCAAATACTGCCTGAATCTTCACTAATTAATCCCCACAGCCCTTCTTAGCCCTCTGGAATGGTTTGTATTAACATCGCCATTTCACAGAAAGGGAAACTGAGGCACAGAATAATTACCAAAATGGTTGGTGACAGATGAAAGCATAGAACTCTGGCCCTCTCTAGACTATACCACTCCATGGCTTTTCTTTTACATTGTCACTACCTGCTTGCCTGATTTGCAGCCATTGAGGCAATGGCTACATTGATGCCCCAATATCAATTATCGGGGCATCAACAAGGCTGCCAAAATGTTCACACATAGCTGGAGCATGCCCTGCTCTGGCAGGCAACAATGCTGGTGACTTAGCCTCGATTAGAGGTACATATTTTCAAATTTTCAGATTTTACACCCATGATTGAGAGCCTGGCTGCCATTATCATAGAATCATAGAACCATAGAATATTAGACTTGGAAGGGACCTCAGGAGGTATCTAGTCCAACCCCCTGCTCAAAGGAGGACTATCCTCAGCTAAATCATCCCAGCGAGAGTTTTGTCAAGCCACAGCTTAAAAACCTCTAAAGTTGAGTCCTTTGCTCTAGCCAGTTCTCTATCCATTTTATAGTCCATTCATCCAACCCATACTTCTTTAACTTGCTGATAAGAGTAGTATGGGAGACAGTATCAAAAGCTTTGCCAAAGTCAAGGGATATCACATCCACCACTTTCCCCACAACCACAGAGCCAGTCACCTCTTCATAGAAAGCAATCAGGTTGGTCAGGAATGACTTGCCCTTGGTGAATCCACGTTGCCTGCTCCTGATCACCTTCCTTTCTCTTAAGTGCCTTAAAATGGATTCCTTGAGGACCTGCTCCATGATTTTTCCAGGGATTGAGGTGAGGCTGACCGGTCTGTAGTTCCCTGGATCCTCTTTCTTCCCCTTCTTGAAGATGGGCACTATATTTGCTTTTTTCCAGTCATCAGGCACCTCCCCCAGTTGCCACAAGCTTTCAAAGATAATAGCCAATGGCTCTGAAATCACATCAGCTAACTCCCCCAGCATCCTTGGGTGCATTGCATATGGTCCCATGGACTTGTGTATGTCCAATCTTTCTAAATAGTCCTGGACCTGTTTCTTCAGCACTGCGGGATATTCACCTCCTCCCCATTCTGTGCCGTCCAGTGCAGTAGTCTGGGAGCTGACCTTGTCTGTGAAGACAGAGGCAAAAAAGGCATTGAGTACCTCAGCTTTCTGCACAGCCTCTGTCACTATTTTGCCTCCCCCATTATGTAAGGGGCCCACACTTTCCCTAATATTCCTCTTGTTGCTAACATACCTGTAGAAACCCTTCTTGTTCCCCTTCACATCTCTTGCTAGCTTTGGCCTTCCTGATTTCATTCCTGCATTTTTGAGCAGTATTTTTATAATTCTCCCTCATCTTCTGACCAAACTTCCACTTCTTGTAAGATTCTTTTTTGTGTTTAAGATCACCAATCACTTCTTTGTTAAGCCAAGCTGGTCGCCAGCACACTTGCTATTCTTTCTGCACATCGTTCCTGCACATTTGTTCCTGTGCCCTCAATAAGGTTTTTTTAAAATACAGCCAGCCCTCTTGGATGTCTTTCCCCCTCATATTAGCCTCCTGTATTATGCTACTAATAAAAATATCCAGCACTTCTCATCAGCAGATTACAAAGGAGATCAGTGTCATTATCCCCATTTTACAAATGGAGAAACTGAGGCACAGAGCAGCACAGCAACTTGCCCAAGATCATCCAGTAGAGCAATGGCAGAGCCAGGAACTGACCCTAGTTCTCCTGCACCCAAGGCCAGTGCTGTTGGCAAATCAATCCTTATGCTTCTGGGCAGGAGCTGATTGCTAACTGGCAGGTAGGAAGAAACATCTCATAGTGGCTCAGTATTGTACAACTAGGTCCATTCCTCTGAAGCATTTAGCACTAACTCTGTCAGACACAGGACACTGAACTAGATAGCCATTAGGTCTGTCCTTTCCAGCATGCCCATTATCCTGTGTGCCTTCCTGGATTACCTCTGCGGCTGTGAAGTCTCGCCCTACCGCACTCAGCTGCGTTCTCCGGGGCTCTGCCTGATGCACATAGTCACGTATTCCTTGCTGGATTAGACACTAGGCAGAGCCCTATTGTAGCTGAGATTCTAAACTCTTTCTAATGAAGTAGTTAAGGGAAACAGCACAGCAGAGTAAGAGACAAATGGAACACAGCTGCAGTTGCCCTTTAGATGAGGAGCTTCTTCAGAGGAGGAAAAGAAGAGCAACAATGTGAGGAATGCTATGAAGCCTCAAGAGACAAGGTGCTGCTATTGAACAGCGTGGGCATCCACTGCCCTCCTGCACGGGCTGGCCTAGCGCCCCCCCAATTCAAGGGGGAGTGGAAGGTGGGCGGCTGATCCAGGGAGGCAGGTGGATCTGCTCTGAACTGAACAGTCTTGAGTTATAAATTCTCTCTTCTAGCCCCTCTTGGAGACGCTCCCATGCATGCCCCTGCCTAGCTCCCACAGAGCCAGTTCCAGCCCTTCAATCTGGAGCCATTTCTAGAGCTGTTTGGAAAACCGTAAGAATTATCAGCGAACATTTTGGCCAGGAACAAATATCTTTCATTTCTTCTCAAAATGTTTTGTGCAAATTTTCCAGTTGCATGGCAGAAAAACCAGTTTTCATTTCTTTCATAAAAATACTGGCAATTAAAACAACCAACCAAACCTTTTGCTGAAAAGCCATTTTTTAAATCCATGTTTGATGGATATGCTTTGGCTCTAATCAAGTGCCCGCCAAAGAACCCAGTGCCAGCAGAGCTCCTCCACCCACCCTTGGAGGGATGCCCTCCCCGGAACACTGACACCCAGGGAAGGCCAAGGGATCTATTCTCCCACACGGCACCTCACACATGAACTAAAATAATGAAACCAGCCCCCCAAGCCTGTCTGGCACAACTGCCTCCCACCCCAGCCTGTTCATGAAGAGCTCTGTGTTCAGAGGGTTATCGTACACTCGGCTCAGGTCGGGGGCTGACTTTCTCTCCAGTTCCTGACTTCACAAACCAGGCTTTTCCTCACACTGGGCCTAGCCAATCTATGGGCTTGTCTACATGCCGGCCATGGTGTGAATCCACGCTGCAGCAGCCTGCCGTGCACTGCTATCCCATGGCAATGCTGGGCAGACTAGCCCATGGTACATGCCTGGCCTGTCACTGGGCTGTAGCAGTGGCCACCCAGGACGTTACTGCATGGCAAGCCGTGTGTTGTAGCTGCACAGCCTGGCTTGCCGTATAGACATGCCCTGAGTATGTGTCTCGGGAAGTGGCCCCATCAGTGACGTCAGTGCTGTGAGGTGAATGCAATGATTTCTCTCCTCACGCTGGGAAAGGAGCAGGCCAGATAGTGCCGGTGGATTTATGCCATACCCCTGCAACTCCCTGGCAGCAGTACTGATGTGGACACCAAAATAGATGCTTACAAACAGATTTCTGAGGGATCCTTGCTACCTGTGCCACAGGCGGAGAATGGCTCCTGCCTTGAAGTCTTTCTGCCTGTAACGGCAGTGGAGAGAGGCATGTGTGACCTGTCCATGCCTAGGGTAGCCCACCTGAAAAGGCCAAGGTCAAGACAGGCTGCAAAAGGAGAGCAGATTCTCCCATACTGGTGGGTAGCACTGAAGTTAGATTCCGTGAGCAGTCACAAATGTGCTCCTTTTTTTGCACATTTGTTATCAAGAAGCTGCGAAAAGAAATACACAGCCCCCTTTATTGCATTTCTGTCTCTGTCTCACCAATCAGCAATGGTCCAGAAAAGAGAAGTAATTTAAACTCTATTCCTTTTACCAAAATGTTCTCCAGAACCCCAAAGAGTCAGCCACATTACCAGATCAATATAAGCTTGGATCTTACCCAAAATACCAGGCTGCCAGTCAATCCTTTAGCAACTAAGACTAAAGGTTTGTTTTAAGGGAAAGAAACAAGTCAGAAGAGAGATGTTAAATGATTAAAGCAAGCAAAATAAATACAAATGACTTTAAAATCCATATATATCAGATTTTTAGCAGAAATGTGGAGTTTGCAGGCTTGTACAGGTTATCTGATGTCCATGCAGTCCCTTGATGGGCCTCAGTCCTTTGTTTCACAGCTTCCATTGTAGATGAGTTGATCTAGAGGTAGGAAGCAGGAATGAGAAGACAAGATGGAGACGGTGCAGCACATGGCATGGAAAAGCTGCAGAGTCCCCTGTCCATAGACATGTTCTTATATGTCCAGGTGGCTCATAAGGTGCAGCCCATGGATTCTTTCACTGGATTCATTGTACCTGTGAGTTCCCTTGATGGCTATCAAGCAGGCTTTGTGCTGGTGCTGTCCTGGTTGGGGTGTCACCCACAAACACAGCATGAGTTTGAAATACAAATATACCAGCCATACTTAGAACTTATCATACAAAACTGTTACGTATGTATAAGCATGCTTAGCAAATCATGACTTTTCAATCAGCTCCTTGCATGGCATATCCTATATAACAGTTACTGCAATTCTGTAATATTGGTATCAGTAATATTATAAATGGTCAGTCATATGCCAGCCAGTGTCACAGCTGGGTGTGATGCTGTCCTGTGAGTTTTGGAAGCTTGTCCGCCTGTGGATCTGGACTATCCTGTAGGGTGCAGGGCACCCAGCCCCCAGTCATCCTGCCTTGTCACCCCTGCCCAATATTGGGATTGTGCGACTGGCTCTATAGCATGGGAACAAAGGGCGTCAACAGAGTGTCAGGTCTTGCAAAGTGATTTAGAGGATTAAATATGGGGGACAATAGGGAGTTCCCCTGTTCTGTGCCACACATACCTCTAAACCCACAGACTCACCCCCTACACAGTTGTCACATGCCCACCTCCATGCACACAAACCCCTCCTCTCTCACCTCACCCTTTCCATGCACATCGTTTCACACACAGGAGACTCCTCCAGCTAGCAGGGAGCGCTGCAGCCTGCCCCTAGCCTCTGACTCCTGAGTCATGCCTGCGAGGCTGGCTTGTGGAGACGTTCTGAAGCCCTGGCAGGTGGGCATGTGTTTGCAAGTGCCGCAGCAGGCACCAGACTTAGGTGGCAGTCACAAACCTGAGCAGGTGGTTTAGCCCTGTGCTAGAGCGTTCACACAGGGAGGGCCACCTCCTTCCCCCAGCTGGTTTGAATAAGCTTGCCTAAAGCAGCCAATGCAGTAAGCCAGTTCTGATCACGCGTAATGGATTGGGCCCACAGGCAAGTTCGGCGGAGGCAAGCCTGTCTTCCTCTGTGCACACAGCTGAATGAGTTTAGGCACTTCTGGGGGTCAGCAGCAGCTGAGCGGAGGATTTGGGAGCCTGGTGGGGTTCGATTCTGGGCTTTATGCAGCAAGGCCCTAGTGTGCTGCCAGCTGGGGTAAACCTGCTGTACACTGGAGTGCTGTGCACGAACTGTCCTTGTGGCCCTTGCTATCGTGCACAGCATGCTAGTGCATGACCGGGTCCCACCCCAGCTAGCTACATGACGACTGTGTCTAGACAAGCCCTAAGTCTTTAATTTGGCCCTTTATGGCTGTGAAGCAAAGCTGAATGTGAACCAAGAGCGGCCAGTTCAGCGACCTGCAGACACCCTGCAAGTGCTCTGAGCGGTGACTGTGCGCCGCCCGTCCTGTAAAGTTTGGCAGTTCTGAAATCCGAACTGGCAGCTGAGATCCGAGCCTGACTCTACTGCTGCGCAAAGCCAGTCAGGCTAGACAAGGAGAGTCAGCGGGTGGCTCTGCAGTGAGACGAGTCCCAGATCAGTGGCAGTGGCGGGTGGCACTGGGGGAGTGACACCAAGTTTCCACACCCTGCGGTTCGGGCTGCCAGGAAGAACAATTTCAGGGATATGCAGCTGAGCCACTGCAGCCTGAGGTGGAACCCAGCTGCTCTGCGGGTAGAACGTGCTCGGTTCAGCTGGCGTGGAGCAGACGTGTGAGCATGGAGCATGCCTGGAGAATAACACTGCCATCCTAACAACCCTGCATGTGGCAATGTTCATGCCCCTTTGTGCATCTAGCCTTAGATTTCCAGTGCAATGGGCTTGAAGATAGTGGCTGGTCTCTGCTTTGAAGAGGCCCAGGTCAGAGGTATTGAAGTGCTGCAGTGCAGGAATGAGATGCATCAGCAGATCTGTGGAAGGGGGGCCCAGGAAGGAAATAACAGGGATTGGGGTTGAGGTGCATTAATGGAGCAAGCAGCATTTCTTCCACTAAAATATCGTGGCCAGATTTAAAGAACTGCGTGTGCTCTTGCATGGGTGTGCAACTTTTGCTGCACATAAACCTTGATTTACACATGCACACACCTGAAACACGTCAGCAAATCAAGATTAATGCATCTGGAAGCTGGGCATTCAGTTCTGCTCCTGCCTCTCTGGAAAGCTGAGCCTAATTTTATAAAACAAAACAATGCGCTGTGTAATTCTGAAATAAAACATTAATTCAGGGTCATGAGCTGCACTGACAGATTCCATTGCTCAGCCCTCATGTCCTCTGCCCTGGAACTTCTTCTGCCTTTTCCATTCCATGCCATTTTCAGCCAGCCCTGGAAAAAGCAGGGCCTGGAGTCTTCAGGCTATTCATGTTCCTCACACGTGCATCTGCTTTGCTCTAAAATTGAATGACGTGTCTTTCACTAAGGGGCTCCAGCAGGCGGGGCCCTATAGCATTAGGGACAGTACAAAACACACAGTGCCTGCCCCAAAGAACTCTCGGCTAATTGCCTGAGGAGCAGAAAGCGGGCGCAGAGAAGGACTGGATGTACCCTAGAATGAACAGCTGGTCAGGGGCAAAGCTAGGACTAACACACAGGGCCACTGAACACCAATCCCATGCCCAAACCACATGTCTTCACTGGAAAAGGCTCCAGCATTGACACCCTCTGGCTCACCTTTCAGACCACTGCAAGACTCTGTTTCTTCCACGGCAGAGCTGAACACACATGAAATAGGCTCCAGCACTGGGATGGGAGCCAAGGGACAAGGAGAGATGCCCACCAGAAGCCATTTGCCTTGTATAAGAAGAACCTGAAGGAATCCACTTATGTAGCCAATGCCATATATTTTCCCATGACTCAGACTATGAGGATCTTTCTGTGAGCCATTTATGGGTATGCAGACATGTCTATTATAGAATATTCTTGTAACAACCCCCTTCCTGTAATGGACACTAAATAAGGTCGTTTAATACAGTCTTTTAAGTTACTAGTCAGCTTTCTTGTGTATCTGCTTTCTGTGGGTCTATTTTGAGGCCCTTATGTTGCTCTTTGACACAGGAGATTGCTATGCTGCCAGGCCAAAAGGGATCCTTATGATCATCTAGTCTGAACTCCTGCATAGCATCGTAGGAGTGGAAAGGACCTCAAGAGGTCATCGAGTCCAGTCCCCTGCACTTAGGGCAGGACCAACCATTATCTAAACCATCCCAGACAGGTGTTTGTCTAACCTGCTGTTAAAAATCTCCAATGATGGAGATTCCACAACCTCCCTACGCAATTTATTCCAGTGTTTAACTCCTTTGACAGTGAGGACATTTTTCCTAATGTCCAAACTAAACTCCCTTTGCTGCAATTTAAGCCCCCTGCTTCTTGTCCTATCCTCAGAGGTTAAGGAAAACAAAGTTCTCCCTCCTCTTTGTAACAATTTTTTATGTACTTGAAAACTGCTATCATGTTCCCCCTTAGTCGTCTCTTCTCCAGACTAACCAAATGCAATTTTTTCATTCTTCCCCCATAAATCATGTTTTCTAGACCTTTAATCATTTTGTTGCTCTTCTCTGGACTTTCTCCAATTTGTCCACATCTTCCCTGAAATGTGGCACCCAGAACTGGACACAATATGCCAGAGTAGAGTGGAAGAATTACTTCTCATGTCTTGCTTTACAACACTCCTGCTAATACATCCCAAAATGAGGTTTTCTTTTTTTGCAAGTGTTACACTGTTGACTCATATCTAGCTTATGATCCACTCTGACCTCCAGATTCCTTCCGCAGCACTCCTTCCTAGGCAGTCTTTTCCCATTTTTGTATGTGTACAACTGATTGTTCCTTCCCAAGTGACATAACCCAGGCCAGAGAATTTCACCCTGTTGTTTCTATAGCAAGCCCATTCTCTGGCATTGCCTTTAAAAATTCATGCGGGTCGCTACTAAGAGAACTCATTTAGTAGTTATTGCCACATAATCACATGGTTTTATGGAAAATCGGGCTTGTCAAACTGATCTGATGTCATTCTTTGATGAGATTACAAATTTGGTGGATAAAGGTAACTGAGTAGATGTAATATACTTAGACTTTTTAAGGCCTCTGAGTCTGATTAAAAAATTAGCACTACACAATATCAATAAAGCACACATTAAGTGGATTAGGAACTGGCTAATTGATGGCATTCAAAATGTAGTTGTCAATGGGGAACCATCATCAAAGAGGCCTAACAGCACTCAACATTTTCACCAACGATCTGGCAGTAAATATGAAATCACAGCTGACAAACTTTATGAATGAAGCACAGATTGGCAGAGTGGTGGTTAATGAGGAGGCCAGGGCAGTCAGACAGCTCTCTGAGTCGCTTGGCCAGATGAGTATACTTAAACAAAACGCATTTTAATACAGTCAAATGTAAAGTCATAATCTAGCCAAAGAACGGTGGATCACGTCTACAGAATGGAGGTCTGCAGCCCAGAAAGCAGGGACTCTGAAAAGGCTTGAGGGCTCAGAGTGGACAAACAATTGAACGTGAGCTCCCAGTGGGAGGATGTGGGAAACACGGCGAATGTCATTCTTGGCTATATAGACAGTGAGCTAGTGAGCAGGAGCAGGGAGTGAATTTTCCTTCCAAGGAGCTGCTCCTCTGCATGGTGCTTGTGTTGGTAATTTCACCTCCCGGTTGATTTCCAAATGATGTTCTCCATATAGGACGTTTTGAGCATTTGTCCCTTTGGCGATGGCTGTGCCTTTCTCTTGCATTGCCTAGCACCACCTCATCTGCCACCTGCAAAGCTTACCTGTCCTTCACTGCCACTGAGCACAGAGGCACTTGTGGTGTTTCAGTTACTGGAAAATCTAGTTTGTGATGCTTGCCCTTGCGTGGCCATGTCAATGTTCCGCTCAGCCAAGGTAGTGCCCTGATTGGCCTCTGTTGAAATTTTAGCTGGGAGTTGCTGTCACTAGGGTGCAGGCAGAGCCTCTCTCTTAGCTGGGAGCCTGGGTGATGCTAGACACCTTAGCCGTGCAAGCCACTTTTTTCCTTTGTATTTCAGAGCCCTCGCACAGTGGGTGGTGGCTCAGAAAAACGCCTCCAAGGATGTGTCCTTGTCACACCCCATCCAGTGTACATCACAGGGCTGGTTCTGTCACTATTTACAAAATGATTTCTCTATTGCAATAAGTACCCGTAGCAGCATGTGCTGGGCATTTGCCTTTTTCCTGTTTTCATTTTCCCCCCAATACATGCTTTGGTGGCCCTTCTTTGCAAAGTGCTTCACCGTGCTTGCCTTATTTTATGTGTGGTGAATAGCTTCCTCTATTTCTCCTGCTTTTCATTTCTGTAGCTGTTTCCTTGCTCGCTCACTGCTGCGGTGGATATCAACATCCTGATTAAATTCCAACTCTGCCTGCTGCCACAAATCCATATGGATTTTTTTAATGAAAGCTGAGCTTTTCATAATCTCTTGATTTCAGCACAGAGGCTTTAAGCAAAAAACACCAAATATTGAGAGACACACTAAAGCTAGTAACACTGAAACGCTGTACATCAGGCAATGAGCTTGTTCTTCTGACCGTATGTTCGGAGCTGCGCATTCGACAGTCCACAATGGACTCTATTTGCATTGCATAACAAACACTCCTTTATTGAACCTCCGAACTTATAGCCATTGCAACATCTTCTGTAGCGTCCGTGGGGAGCTGTCCTGGGGCTAAGCCCTGGGGGTTACACCAGGAAGTGGCTGCAGGGACACTGTTGTTTCTGGGACCAGGGATTATAGATAATTTCCAGCCTAGATACACTGGGAGAGACGGAGGAGCCAGATTTGCACCCAGCTGTTAAGACAACGCTTTGGGTGGCTGGTGTCCATGGAGGTGCCGTGCAATGAGCCCAGCAGCTGGCTCTGCAACGGCTCTTTGCTCTCCCAGTGGCAGGGGAGGATTTTAGAACGTGAGAAGAGGCCACTCACTGCTGCACCAACATGCAGCATTACGCTGGGTCCCTGCTCCCCACAGTCCAGCACGTGAGCTGCACAGCTTAGCCCCATCCAGGCCTGGAGCCCCACGCTACTGTTATTGAGGGGGGGCGGCTGTGCCGTTTCTGGGCACTGGGGCAGGCAGTTTCTGGTGCACTATATGTGGGCAGGCGCAATGAGGCGAAGAGGCAGACTGGGGACCTGGCCGATCCCCAGGTGTGTGGTCTCACACTGTGCCCAAGGCAGGATGGTCAGATAACACTCCAGATGTGACAGCAGCTCCCCATGGGCCCTAGGCTCCTGCAGAATTGGCCACTCAGGGCCCAGACGTTGGGCTCTGCCCCTGGACGAATGCCTGGGTCCCAGGCCTGGGTCCCAGGCACGGTTGTGGTGGTGCCAAGCTACTGGAGCCGAGCACTTGTCAAAATGCTTTGACCTGCTGCAGCAACAGCCTCATGCTGTGAGCTCTGCTTGGGCCCTGGATGCTGGCCTGGCGCAGAGCCCCGCTGGCTCTGCCACACCCTGCCCCAGCGAGACCCAGGCCTGCAACAGGAGGCAGCCGAGGGCAGGATTTAGGCATTCGAGGAAGTGCCAGGGGAGTGTATGTTCCAGCTGCCTGCTCCACGTCTGGCTCTGAGCAGTAGGAGGCACCTGTGCCCAAACGCACCCCGCATTCACACCCTGCAGCCACCTCGGAGAGACTGTCTGCGTCCGCTCTCACTGCCAGACCTGCCTGGCCAGCTCCACGGCGCAGCAATAGCCGCGCAGGGGAGGAGAAGCAAGGTTTCCGGCGTGCTCAGCCAGTACCCTGGCCGCTGAACCTGGCTGTGTCTGCTGACACTTGTGCCAGCACGTGAGTGAATTCACCTGCGTGCACCGGCTGAGCTCATTGCACCGGGCCCATTTCAGCCATGGGATCTCCCAGCACTTCCCAGAGCTATGCTAGTAACCAGGACACTTGTCCTGATTGGCGAGTTAACCTGGTTGTACATTTTCCACCTCTCGGAAATGTACAGTGAGTTTAATGAACATTTTGTGAGCTTCTGGAGGTGTCATGTGGGGCAGCTCACTTCCTGGGCAGGGGAGAGGGGCGTCCAGCTGGATTTCACCCTGCAGTGGCATCAATTCACACGTGCCCCTACATGTTGTCTGTTCCCCACCCAGGTCCCTCGCATTAGGCCAGCAGTACACCTCGCTGGGGTCCCAGCCCATCCTGTGCGGCTCCATCCCCGGCCTGGTCCCCAAGCAGCTCCGCTTCTGCCGGAACTACATTGAAATCATGCCCAGCGTGGCCGAGGGGGTGAAGCTGGGGATCCAGGAATGTCAGCACCAGTTCCGAGGCCGGCGCTGGAACTGCACCACCATTGACGACAGCCTGGCCATCTTTGGCCCAGTCTTGGATAAAGGTAAGGGAACAAAGCTGCCGCTCAGCTAGCCGACAAGGCTGCCGCCCGGGGAGGGAGAGTCCGCTCGCTCTCTGTATTCCACGGCCAGGCAGAGGCCCTTGCTGAGATCAGGTCCTGCCATGCCAGGTGCTGCACAGATAGTGAGAGACAGGCCCTGCCCAAGGTGCTCACAATGAATGGGAGTGGATACAGAGGCACAGAGAAGAGAAGGGACGTGCCCAAGGTCACCCTGCAGGTCGCTGGCTGAGCCGAGAGTTAGACCCCAGGTCTCCTGGCTGCCAGTGCAGTGCCCTGTCCACTAGATCCAGTGCCTCCCAGCAGGTGTAACAGTTCTCAGCACAGCAGCCAGAGGTGCCCCCGAGCCCGTGCCGGCGGCTGCGTAGGGCCATCCATTCCTTACGTGCAGCAGAAGGGTTCAGCCCCTGGATGGGCTGGGCTGCAGAGCTCGGCTCGGCTCTAGCTCCAAATGGCAGAAGCCCAGGGATCTGCTATTGCAGCCGCTGCCCACGTCAGACGGGCTCCGACGTGAGAGACTTCGTGGAGGGGTGGCCTCTGCCTTGCCACAGGAGCCAGCTCTTCCCGTGACAGCACGCTGGTCCAGTCGCTGCCTAAGCCCTCTGTGCCCAGGCCCAGCAGGGCATCGGGAGGCTCGGCTGGGCGTGGCCAAAGGCTTCAGGGGCAGCCCCCTGCCTGTGACCCGGGACGTGCAAAGCGGCTTTGTGGGAGGAGGGAAGCCAACATCCCACCTCCACCCTGCAGCCTTGCCCAGGGCTGGAGCGATGCAAGGGGCGGCTGCAGTCTGGCAGGAGCTCTGGGGGCCACAGCTGCTGCCTTGTTGTGCCCAGAGGAGCAGCCCCCACTGTACATGGCTCAGGCCCCCTGGGCAGAGATGGAGAAAGCTCTGCATGGCCCATTCATGGAAGCAGCTTCTTTACTCTCCCCTCCCTGTTCCAAGACTCCAGCTGGGCTGATCTGAGCCCCCCTCAGGCCTCTGCTACTAGTAGGGATGGGAGACCCCCCCTACCCACAGAGACGAGCCCCCACCCTCTGGCTGCATCTGAGACGACGACTGGTCTAGTCACTGAGGCAGAGGACGAGCAGCCAGGGCTCCTGCAACCCATTGCCAGCTCTGCCCCTGATTTGTGCAAAGCCTTTGAAGAAGCCTCAGACTCCTAGACTTTAAGGCCAGAAGGGACCGTTATGATCATCCAGTCTGACCTGCTGCACAGCACAGACCACAGACCCTCCCCCCCACTCCTGTAATAGACCCTCACCTCTGGCTGCGTTACTGACATCCTCAAAGCATGGTTTAAAGGCTTCAAGGTACAGAGAATCCAACATATCTCTGCTCAGCCTTCTTTGGGTTAGGCTAAACAAGCCATGCTCTTTGAGTCTCCTCTCATAAGGCAAGTTTCCATCCTGCAGCTCATCCTAATAGCCTTTCTCTGCACCTCTTCCAATTTGAATTCATCTTTCTTAAACATAGGAGACCAGAACTGCATCCAGTACCATTATACAAGGCGCTGGGGAGACCTCATCTAAAATCTCACTATCTCTACTGCAAATACCTCACGTGACACATCCTAGGACCACATTAGCTTTTTTCGCAGCCACAATACATTGGCGGATCATCCTGTGATCAACTAATATGCTCAGGTCCTTTTCCCCTCCACTTCCAAATGATGTGTCCCCAATTTATAGCAAAATGTGTTGTTATTAGTCCCTAAGTGCATGACCTCGCACTTTCCACTATTAAATTTCATCCTATTTCTATTACTCTATAAGGTCACCCAGATCTTCCTGTATGATATGCTGATCCTTCTCTTTATTGGCAGTACCCCTCAACTTTGTGTCTATCCGCAAACATTATTAGCACATTCCCACTTTTTGTGCCAAGCGCAGTAATAAAATGATTAAATAAGATTGGTTCCCAGACCGATCCCTGAGGAACTCCACTAGTAACCTCCGTCCAGCCTGACATTTCACCTTTGAGTATAACCTGCTGTAGTCATGTCTCCTTCTGTGCCGCAGTTTCCTCATCTGTGAAATGGGTACAGTTAATGCTTCCTGCTCTCACATATAGGCTGGGAGGCATCAGTAATGTTGAGGGAGGCTGCTGACTATGCCAGGGAAGGCCAATGGATTTATTGAGAACCAGCTGAGACCATTGCTGGAGGGAGGGCAACCGTAACCATTGTCTCTGGGCCCCGGACACACTACAGGTCAGACTTTCACAAGCGCTCAGCACCCCAGCACAGTCCCTAGCACCTAGGCTGTCCTGTGTGGAAACTCTGGACTATCTTCTCCCAGCTACCCATTGCCAGGCAGCCGGATTTGCTAACCCTGCCCCTCCCCCACCCCATGCACACTAATTTCACAGGATCCAGGGTCCCACTCACCCCAGGCCCCATGCTAGCAATGCTAGGAGATACCAGACTCCTGGGAGTTGGAGGGCATTGGGGCCAGGTGCAGTGGACGGGATCTGGAGCTAGGGCAATGTGCATCCTGGTGCTTTTGGCTGAGTGGAAAGAGCACAGAGCCCACGACACAAGCTGTGAAAAGGCAACAGCACCAAGATAACCCTGTGGCTTTTCTCAGCCATGCCACTCACAGTCATTTGCATCTAAACAGGGGTGTATAGGCTGGGATCAGGGGCCCTCTCGATATCAACTCAAGAGACTTAAGAGGAAGGGGGGAGAAAAGAAAGAGGGGGAGAGCAAAATAAGCTTATACTGATGAGAAAGAGCTAAGCTTCCTCCCCTACTGTGAGGCAGGGTGAGTGATACGTCCCAGCGCTGCAGTCGTTTCAAATTGCTGCACTATTCACACGCCCTTTAGCCATTCTGATCTGGGGGGTGGTGGGGAGAGCGATCAATAGGGATTTCCCAGTGACGGCAGGCCAGGGGAACACGGCCCCGTTGCTACGCGGTGCTCTCGGGGAATGCCAGCTTGCTGTGCCGTGGGGACGCGGGATGGCGGAAACATTCTGCATTATGCTGGTAATACAGTGTGACACCGAGGGAACAATGGCAAATTGAGTGTCCCAGCAGGTAATGGGCCTGGCTGGGAGACAGTCGCAGTGGTGCACTGTCAAGATCTCTCTAATCCTCCCTCCCTAGCCCCTCCCTGGTTCTGGGAACTTCGCTTGCTCATTTTATTGCTGGGAAATTTCTCCTCAACTCCTTGTGCAGAAATTTTCAAGCGTATTCATTTATATTTCCAGGCCTTCCCCACCCCTGGGATCTCTTCAGACTCCCCCATCACTGTCTTAGTGTCCCTTTTCCATGTAATAGTTGCTGTCATGCCCATGGACATAATGTGCAATTGTGATTTCGAGGGAAGATGTCTGCTCATAACCTCCATTAAATCGTGATACACAGAAAAACAGCAGCTGTGCCCTAGAGCATGCCACATGAGCACCCTGTCACCAGGCCCCACCCCAGTGCATGCCCCATGAGCACCCTGTCACCAGGCCCCGCTTGGAACATGCCACACTATTGACTTGACATTAGGCCCGGCCCTGGAAAATGCCACGTGAGGGCCTGGACACCAGATCTGGCCCTGAAACATGCCACATGAGCGCCCAGATGCCACACCCGGCTCTGGAACATTCCACATGTCTACCCTGACACCAGGCCCTGCCCTGGAATATGTCCCACTGTCTATTTGGCATGGAACTTCCTATTTGTAGGTGTGCTGTTGTCTTGTCTTTGCATCTGGTGCTTGTCTGAGCTTTACAAACCATATATGTTTTTCTGTTTTGTGCTGCACTAGTGTCATATACATGCACAATCTTGACCCCTGAGTCACTGCTTGAATCCTTGATGTGTTTTCTCTCTCTTCTTCACGTCTGCAAGCTTTGTGTGGGAGGGCATTAGGGACGTGAAGAGTACAATAAAGCTTTGGTTAGTGTCCAGTCGTCACTGCCCTCAGAATCAGAACGGCTTATGTCTTATTGGTGGAACAGCAGATAGAGGCCCCACCCAGAGCAGATGCCATACCTCAGAATGGGAGTCCCTGCCCAGAATAGCTTACAGTCTAGCAGATAAGGCAGAAAAAGGAAGGGAGAGGATAGAGGCACAGGGAGGAAAAGTGACTTGCCTGTTTACACAGCAGATCAGTGACAAAGTTGGAAATAAATCCCAGATCTCTTTAATCTCAGCCTATCAACTAGAGCATTTTACCTCAACTGTGTGTCACATGCCCTATATTGCTAGTGAAGTCTACTCCTTTAGTTCAAGTGGTGATTCTGCAGCAGGGATCTCAAGAGCCTTGGAAAGGCTCTAATCCCTCATGCTTCAAGGCTATAACCACTAACTGTTGGAGGTTGAGGAGGAAGCTTTTCCTGGGGACAAGTTAGACCATAACTGCTTAGTGTAGGATTTTTGCAACTTTCTCAGAGCATCTGGTGCTGGTCACTATCAGTGGAGGATACTGAGCTAGATAGGCCATAGATTTGATCTAGTGGGCAACCTGCCAATCTTGTCACTAGTGGACAGCATCAATGGAGAGGATTTTACACTAGTTGGGCTGGGGTATGAGTATTGAGCCCCAGAATGGCTTGGAGCACAGAGTGTCCATGCAACAAGTAGCATGTCAGATTTCCCTGGCATGCTCAGCATGTGGCGGAAGGTGACCTTTGAAAGAGAATTCTCTCGGGCTGGGTGTGGTCCAGGATCGATTCATGTACCCACAGCTGGGCACCCAATAACAAAAGCAGCGAAGACTAGGATTCAATCTCTTCAATGCAAACCTATTTATTGGAAAGCAGGCATCACAGACAAACAGAAAAGGCTACATAATGCCTCTCTTTAATAAGCCTCAATTCCCCAAGCATAAACCCTCAGTAACTGCGCTGGCCCCACATAGTATCCTGAGTAGCAAACAAAGCAGGTAAGGATACCAGTTCTAGATGGAGACTGGTTCCTTCCTTCTTTGGTTCCTTTAGGTACTTGGTCTGTTTTCAGAGTCCTTCATAGCAGGGTCTTGGCTACCCTGACTTTCTGATCATCTTCTGCTTGAGTACTTGTCTATTTAATGGTCCCTTGTGGTAGGCTGTTGGCTACCCTGATTTTGGTTCTAAAGTCCCTCTTCAAATATTAATTGGGATGTCTGTATGTGGCACGTGATATTCCCCCGTACTTATACCCTTTTCCCAAAGGAGTCAAATGTCCCCAATATATGCCCTGCTAGAACACATTTAGCATATCATGATAACTTGTTTTTCTAATTAATTTTGGAAGGGACAACAGGGATCGGCTGACATGTACATATTGTTAAATAGTCACCCAAGCACCTGATATTGTGCCATTCTACAGGGTCAGTTGGCCCAGGTCAGTTAGTCCCAGATTCACCATTATACACACCCATGTGTACACACTAAGCGAACTGGCCATTGGCTGACCATGACGGTTGGTCTGTCACATCAGCACAGCTACACACACAGGGCCTGGATAAACATTATGTCGGTGCCAAGCCCAAGTTCCATATTCTTAGTGATTTGCCATACAGTCTGTCTAGTGCTAAGAGGCCTTTAGCACACAGACTTACCAAGCTTTACCAGACTTAGGTCAACCACAGTGATTTATAGTAATTTAACACCGTCCCAACAGTGAGCATGGTACACTGAGGGCCTTAGTGCCATGCAAGGTCACCTCATGGAAAGACTGATACAGGATAGTCAGTAAAAAATTAAACAATAACAGATAAGATTACAAATTTGGTTGATAAAGATAACTCTGATGACATTTCGTACTAAACTTCTGTGAGACATTTGATTTAGACACACATGCCATTATAATTAAAATATTAGCATTATCAAAATCAATATAGCACATATTAAATGGATTAAAAACTGGCTAAATGATAGATCTTGAAAAGAAATTGTAAATTGGGAATCATCATCCAACGGGGGAGTTTTTAATGGGGTTCCACAGAGATCTGTTCTTGGCCCAATAGTATTCAAGATGTTTATCAATGATCTGGATTTTTTTTTTTAATCATTACAAGTAAATTTTGCTGATGACACAAAAACCAGTGGTGTGCTAATTAAAGAGGAGAATAGCAAGTAAAACCATGGGATGTAAAAACTTAAAGAGGCAGTGCAGCCCTTAAGTCCCTTTCTGGACCTTGCTCATCCCATTTCTGCATCTGTTTCCCCTCCCATTTTTGTGTGTTGGGGCTGTAAAGCTCACTGTGTTTGTACAGTGATGGTGCACTGAGCTGTGCTGCTGTACAGAACTCCTGCAGTACAAGCGATAATGGCATAGCGTAGTGGAGCACTGGCTCCATTATAAGACAGGCAGACCAGCCCTTTATATTTAAAGGTTGACTCTTCTAAGCAATAAAATCTGCTTACTTGGAAAGTTTTGACATTTGCTGTACGTCCTGGGGTGCTAGAGAAAGAGTGGCTCGGAAGTGAGGTCACTTGAGCAAGTGCTTCCTGAAATACAGATCCCCCTGAAAAAAAATAAGCTTATATTTGGCTGTATTAAAATATATGTTATTCAAGGAAGCCCTGCTTACCAAACAATCCAGAGCACTCTGTAAGACTGACCTGCCAGCATTATTTATCGCATAAGCACAGCTGCCTGCCCTTTTGTATGGGATAAAACCTGTTTCTCTCTGTTTTTGGTCACAGACTTTAAAGTATAGTATCAGTGAGTATCCATAGTTCCTCATATAGTGTTAATACAGACCTTTCACAAAGAGAGTCATCATCAGTGTGAATTAGCTTTCAGAAAAGCCCTTACTTGACACACTTTTATAGCACAGTAATATTGTATACAATCAGTTGATTCAATGACTTATCATAGGAGGTTCAGACCCTTACAAACGTCTATCTCCACACTCACTAGGTTGACAGCTTTGTTTACCTTTTACGTAAACATGCCTTCATCAGCTCTGCTGACAACCAGGCTGGCCAGCCAAGCAAATACACATTCCTTTGTCTAAGACAGAATGGGCTAATGCACTGCTTGCCAAACACATTTTAAGAACATAATCCTAGGATATATTCATAACTTTGCACACAGCCCGTACATACATCACACATGAACATTATTGATCAGTGACTTATCAGTTTTCCAATGCTAGCTTACAAACCACCATTTGGGTATAGATCATGACGACAGTGGGTTAGGTGTACTGAGTGTGTCAGGCCTGACAAGAGTGACTGAGAGAGTAGTAAACCACCAATGGGCCTCTGTGTCACAGCAGCGTAATGCACATCAGCACGAGTTTATGGAAAATAAACACTGTCAAACTAACTCGATATATTTTTTGATGAGATTACAAGTTGGGCTGATAACCATAACAAGGTTGATGTAATATACTTAGCCTTATCTAAGGCATTTGAATTGGTACCACACAATATTTCAATTAAAAAAGTAGAACAATATACAGTTAGCTAACTGATAGGTTGCAAAATGTAACTCTAAATGGGGAATAATTGTCAAACGGGTGCTTCCAGTGGGGTCTGCAGGGATAGGTTCTTGGCTCTACGCTATTTCACAATTTTATCAATGACCTGGAAGAAAACATAAGATCATCACTGAAAAAGTTTGCAAATGACACAAAAATCGGGGGCGTGGTAAATAATGATGAGGTCACTGTTTCTGCATGTCTGCAGATGAGGTCACTGTTCTGCATTTCTTGATCATATGGTAAGCTGGGTACAAGAAAACAATATGCATTTTAATATGGTTAAATGTAAATGTACACATCTAGGAACAAAGAATGGAGGCCATGCTTACAGGAAGGGGAACTTTATCTTGGGAAACAGACACTGAAAAAGATTTGGGCATCATGGTGGATAATCAGCTGAACATGAGCTCCCAGTGTGACGTTGTAGCCCAAAAAGTTAATGTGATCTTGTGCTGCATAAACAGGGTAATCTTAAGTAGGAGTAGAGTTTATTTGACCTCTGTATTTGGGACTGGGCAACTGCTGCTAGAATTCTGCCCAGTTCTGGTACTCACAATTCAAGGATATGAATGAATTTGAGAGGGTTCATGGAAGAGCCATGAGAATGATTAAAAGACTAGAAAAGCTAACTAAATTAGGCTCCCTCGGGTTAACAACGAGAAGGTTAAGGGGTAACTTGATTACAGTGTATAAGTACCTATGTTGGGGACAACTATTTAATAATGGGCTCTTCCATCTAGCAGAGAAAAGTAACATGATCCAGTGACTGGTTGAAACTAGCCAAATTTAGACTAGAAATAAGGCGTAGACTTTTAACAGTGAGATTAATTAACCATTGGAACATTTTACCAAGGGTGGGGGAATCACTGAGAATTTTAAAATCAAGATGGATGTTTTTTTAAAAGATCTGCTCTAGGAATTATTTTGGGAATTTATCTGGCCTGGGTCTTACAGGAGATCAGACTCAATGATCACAACCACTCCTTCTGGCCTTAGAATCTAGGCCAGGGGTTCTCAATTTTTTTTTTCAGGGCCACCTTTGAAAATATTTCAGGCTGTGATGATTCCCCCCCCAAAAAGTGACAACCCTCCCCCCCAGTCAAGCCATCCTTACTTTTATGCTGCTGCTCGGCGTGACGCTGCCTTCAGAGCACCCAGCCAGCAGCCGCTGCTCTCCGGCCACCCAGCACTGAAGGGCTTGGGCTGTCAGCCATGCACAGGACTGACGGTCACATGCACAGGGGCTGACAGCTCTTGACTCTCCCCCCCTCACACCCCTCCCCTTCACAAAGCCCCTCCAGCACAGCTGCTGAAAATGCTTCTCAAGCACCTCCCAGTGACAATGATGTTCGCAAGTTACACTAGGCAGAACATGCCCTGCAGTCTACCAGCCTGACATCCTGACAGTACGGAGTCCAACTGAAAGAGGCCCTGGTTCATGGTGCATGCCACTTTCTGTCAGTCACCTTGGTGCACCTCTTAGCCAACCACCACGGCCACGCTCAGTGTGCAGAACCAACAGGCCTTTGCCAGCAAATCTAGAGCACTGTCAGTCCTAGGGAGGGGATGTGCATCTCTCACAGTAACATCATTCAGTTGTTGATAATCCACACACTTACTTTGCCCTCCATCTTTCTACATCTGCAGCCCATGGGCACGTGGAGGGCTGGATGACACTTGTCTAGAGTGACAGTTGTTTTCCATATTCCCATGATCATAAGCTGATCTTTGTTTGCAGCCTGGACCACCTCCCTGAAAGGTCTCAACTTCCTCACTGTCTCTGGGTGGCTCTTTCCCACAATTGTGAATCTGCAATGGAAACCTGTCCCCAGACTTGTACGTGGATGTCCACTGAGCTCACTAATGATGCAGCATTTGGCCCTGGTCTCACTGGCAGCTGTCATCTCTCACTGGGGCCCCAGTGGTCTGCAGACAGGGCCTGCCCTTGCCTGCTGTCCTTGGTAGATGTCTTGCCTCAGGTACTACCCTGCTGTGGACATTCCTGCAGGAAGTGGTCTGTGGTGCCCACCTCCAACATCTGAGATCTTCCCAGTACCTCCTATGGGATGGCTGGCTTTCTGGGTTTGGTTTCTTCCTGCGCCCTTCTCTCTCCCGCCACATCTCCCCCTGGTTCTTGCAGGGCTACCTTTCTGCTTTCAGCTGATTAGCATCAAGCTGCTTCACTCTCATGCCCTCAGTTGATTCTATCTGGGCTGAGTCCCATATCTTCTCTGTAGCAGTAGCATCTTCTAGCTCAGCCTCGTTCACCTGTGCCCTACGAGTTAGGCATGCTCTTCTGCAGCCTCTACGGCCAGGTCTAGCGCCAAAGGAATCCTGCTAGCCTCTTCCAGCCCATTAGGTTTCTCTGGCTGAAGAACTATGTGGATCTCTCTCCCAGCTGCATGTGTCACAAGTTGGTCTCCAGCTAGTAAATCCTGCATTTGGTTGTCATAGTCCAGGAATACCTTCATGGCCAGGTGCCGGAGTAAGTAGCCAAAATCGCTGACAGATTCCCCTTCTTCTCATCTCCAGTTGTTGAAGGCTGCTAGGTTCACTCAGGATCTGTGGTCTGACCAGAGACCGCTGTCGAGCATCCTTGACAGAGGCTTGTTCCCCTTGATAAGATGGACCAGCACATCTCCCTGCACTTTCCTTCCAGGGGAATGTTCATTTCCACACACTAAGTAGATCTCGTACTTATAGCAACTGCTCTTGCCCATCAACTGTTCCGATTCTTAGATTCCAAGGCCAGAAGGGACCGTTGTGAACATCTCGTCTGACCTCCTGATGATTTTCTGTTCCCAGTTACACTTTGAGACCAATCAGTTAACCAGTTCTAATCCATTTAAGGTGTGCCACTTTCATTTTGTGTTCTAGTTTTTTTAAATCAGAGTGTTGTGTGGAGCCAAGTGAAACATCGGACAAGTCTAAATACGTTACAGCAACACGATTACTTTTATCAACCAAACTTATAATTTCATCAGAATATATCAAATTAGTTTGACAGGACTATTTCCCATAAACCCATGCTAATGGGATTTCATTATAATATCCTCCTTTAATTCTTTATTAATAGTCCCACATGAACCACTACAGTATCTTACATAGGGTAGGTGTCAGTGTGACAAGCCTATAACTATCCTGGTCATCCTCTTTGCCCTTTCTAAATAGTGGCACATCATAAGCTTTCTTCCAGTGTTTCAAGACTTATCATAAATCAACATTAATGGTCCAGTTAACTCTTAGATTCATGCTATCCAGGCCTGCTGATTTAAAAATGTCCAACTTTAGTAGCTTCTGTTTAACATCCTCTTGAGATGCTAGTGCAATGGAAAGTGTTTCATCATCATCATCGTCTAATATACCTGATCATCTCTTCTTCCGCCCTCCCCACCAAATACAGAACAGAAATATTTACCGGCCAGTCTGCCTTTTCTGCATTATAACAGCTGATAATTCCACTATTTCCATTCCATAATGGGCCAATATCACTGTTCCGATTCCTTTTGTACCTAATATATTTTTAAAACCTCATCTTCTTGTCCTTACCGCTGCTGGCCATTCTCCATGGGATTCTGTTGCTAGCACCTTTGTCGTTATTAGGGCTGCTCACTGCTGGAGTTCACCAAACCCCTAACATACCGTAGTGTGCCTGATGTACCGCAGGTTGGAGGCAAGTGCTAACAGCGCTTCAGCTACAAGTGAAGGCTGGCAAGACAGGGAACGATTGAGACTATCCTGTGTACAGGGGCTTAAATTGTAACAACTCATACGTAAAAAAAGAGCAGTTCCTAACTGGGCATCTGGGGAGCTGCCCAGCAGAGGGTTCGAGCTCTCCAGATCTAGAGCCTGGGCTGCCCTCTGTCACCGTGCCTCAGTGGGTCACAGCTGAGGATGTAGAGTCAGGACAAACTGCTGAGGACTAGAGCAGACGCCCCGAACTGACCGAAATAATTGTTCTATTATTAGATTACATGAAGCCAGTCACAGAAGCAAACCTCTCTCGCCACAGAGATTAACAGGAAGAAAAATGCAGTCTCCTTAGGCATCCCAGCCCTTATTTCACTAGATGTTATGCTGAGTGGTTATTGAACACCAATTTAATCAAACAAAGGGTTCTTCTGATCTCAAAGGCTCAGCCACACACCCAGGTCGATACATAACTCAGGTAACTGCCAATCCCTTCGCCCCTAAAATCTCAAGGTTTATTTATCCAAGAAAAGAAGAGAGCTAAAGGGTTAACAGATCACATACATGTCATTATTGCAAAGCTCTTTACCAGGTTTGTAGCCAGGATGAAATAAACTGCTGGATTATAAAGTCTCTGCAACTTCCGAGCAACGGGCAGGCAACATGGAGATGATTCAAGGGTCTTTTATCCTCTGCCATGTGCTGGGAATTTTATTGTCCCAAAGCAAAGCTCCCAGCACAGTTGTGGAAAATCACAGGCACCACATCAAGTCCAGGGTCACATGAGCAGGCACATGCCCTTCCATGGCTCACTGACTCACAGGGGCAGTCACTACTACCCACATTTTGGCTGGGGCATCCACAGGATGGCTCACGGGGCAGGACGAGCTTCTTCTATGGCCATTGTGAGAGTTAATTGCCTTTGATGGGCCAGCACCAGAAAGCCGACTGGCTTCAATGTAGGTATTGCCTGGTGGGGTCACCCCAGAACACACGTTTGGGATACAGATCTATATCGCCACTGTTAACTCCTGATACACCCATGATTCAGATTTAGATTTTCTCACGGTTATTTTTAGTTCAAGTCAGGGACAGGCCCCAGGCAACAAACAAAATTCAGGGAAGTCTGTCCCTGGCTTTTACTAAAAACAACCACGACAAAATGGGGCTGTCTGAGGGAGTGGGGGGATGAGAGCAGCCGGGCAGAGTCGTCCACTGCCTGTGGGCCAGGTCTGGGGGCTCTGGGTCTGCGGTCCCCACCACCACCCCTGTGGGGGGGCCTCGGCTCAGCGCTGTGGGGGGGCATCCCACCACTTGCAGCAGCCCAGGGCTCCGGATCCCCCCTGCTGACCATGGCAATGTTCCGTGTCCCCCCAACCCCCAGTTGAGCTGCAGGGGCCACAGGCAGCAGCAGGGAGATCCAGGGGTCCCCCCTAGTCACTGTAGCTCAGAACTCTGGGTTCCCTCTTCACCCTGCCCACGGGGGCAAGGAGCCTCTGCCATGCCCTCCCTCCCCCAGCTGAAGCAGAAACTGTCATGGAGGCAACAGGAAGTCCCGGATTCCATGTGCTTCATGACCCAATCCTGCACTTCCGATGACACAGATTTAAAGCAGAAAATCGTCTGCAGCGAATCAAACCTTCCCACTGACACCTACATGACACGCTTTGTACGAGATTCGTCGCAGCTGTTTACCAGTGGCGATATCACGGAGCTAAACGGCTGTTCGATCACACAGCGACACACCCTCTCCAATCCATTCCTTTCTTAAAGACAAACAGGAGTAGGCGAGTTTCAGAGCCAGGATCAGTCAGTGTCTCTCACTGGGGCCTCTCTGCCCCGGCTCCCTGCCCCACCGGTCCCGCACACACCTGCTCCCAGCTGCAATGTCCATCAGTCGCAGCCTGCCGAGTCCACATGTGGCTCCCCACACTCTGCTGCAGCCTGCTCCGCACAGCTGTCCCGCCCGCTGGCTACCCAGCGCCCAGACTCCCTGCTGCTCCTGGCTTCCAAGCCTCCATCACTTCTCCAAATGCAGGTTTTCTTTTTGGATTAAGGCCTTCCATGGAGGTTCTGTTCCCGCACCCTCCTCACCAGGGGAGGGGGATGTGCCTGCATGACTCTCCCCCAACCCCCATGGCTTGACGGGAATGGTAGGTCCCTGCTTAGGAGGCTCATCACACCTGATATTCAGCCTATGTTCTCCCTTGGTTTAACCCATCCTTCCTTGTTCTGCCATGACTAATTCCTCTCCCTTCTTGAAGACGTTTAGCCTGGCTGGACACACGGAACCTTTTCCTCTCCTCTCCTGAATCAAGTCCCCGGCTCCTCTCTAAGCTGTCTCAGGGGGCTGAGCATAAGGTAGCCAAGTGTTTCTGTTTCTCATCATTTGCTGATCCATAAATTGCTGTCTGGGCAGGACCCCCTCCCAGCACAGACGCAGAGGGACTGCTCAGTCTGAGGGAGGGGTGATTCGGTTGCTCTATTATGCACTAGTGAAAGTTAACAAGCTCATGCAGGATCCTCTTATGCCCAGGGTATTTGCCGTACTTTGCAGGGCCAACGAGCTAGAGCCACGAAACCAGACGTTCAGCCCAAATTACTTTTTTTTTTTTATTGTGAAAACACAATAAACCCCCAAGTAACATCTCCCCGGGCGTGAGCATGCAATGCGTGCCGCTCCTGACCTGCAAAGAGCAGCTGAACAAATGGCAACAGCCCCACAACATTCTGACTGGTTTGTTGCTAACTAATTCCCACCTCTGGCAACAAGGAGAATTTTGCATTTACTCCTCTGCACCTGTTGTGCTGGGCAGGATGAGCCAGATAGGGGCCTTGCCAAAGGTCACACAGCGAGTCAGAGGCAGCCAGGCCTGACTTCCCATCCCGTGCTCTGGTCCCTCCAGCTCCATTCCCCAGCTTCCCAGAGCGCTGCCGTCTGAACTTTTCTTTCCATTGATCTTTTCGAGGGTGGCCAGAGGAACAGGTTTTCCACACCTTGATCAACTTTTTGCACTCAGTCTCTGGGAGAACTCCTGGAAGCAAAGCCATGGGAGTTCTCCTTTTGAGATGCTTGTGTAATACCCAGAATATGAAAATTGCTCCTCTTTGGCCTGCTTTCCAGGTGCTCCCATCTCTCCTGTGCTCTGGTTCAGGGATTCATGTCCCTGAATGTGATGTTCAAGATTTGAATCTGAATCCCAGTGAGCGAATGTCTGGTAAAGAGCTGCTCTGTCAGGAAGCCCCGCTCTCTTCAATGCAGAGATATTAAGGCTGGACGGGACCATTTCTCCATCCCTGACCGTTTTCAAATCCAGACTGGATGTTTTTCTAGCTGCTCTGCTCTAGGAGTTATTTCATGGCAGGTCTCTAGACTGGGCTATGCAGGAGGTCAGACTAAATGATCACAATGGTCCCTTCTGGCCTTGGAGTCTGTCAGTCAAAGGCCTGGTCTACACTAAACAGTTAAGTCGATGTAAAGCAGCTTACGTTGACCTTATTATGCCAGCGCGCACATTACAGCATTGTTCCGCCAACACAAGTGCCCTACTACACGGACAATTACTCGACCTCCACAAGAGGCATAGGGCTTATGTTGGTGTAGTTAGGGCAACACAGCATGGGTATAGACCCTGTCACTTACATGGCTGTTAGGTCTCTTGTCAATTTCACAGCTCCAGTCATGAAACTGACAAAAAGCCAGGCAGCTAGAGCTCGGCTGCCCCCTACTCTCCTGGAGAGCTGGGGAGCTGGGGCAAGAACCCTGGATGGCTGGATCCCGCTCCCAGCTGGGAATGGGGAGCTAAGGGGGTGGGTGCAGCCCACTGGGAGCCAGTGGGGCAGCTGGGCTCCTGGCAGGGAGCTGCCAGCGGAGCTGAGGGACAGGATTCTTAGCTCTCCACCCTGCCCCATAGGTCGGTGGAAGTGCTCGTGGGGAGGCTGCGCTCCACCGACCCAAGGAGAGCAGCGTGGCTAGGAATCTCGGCACTAACTACCCAGCCAGAGAATTTCACCCAGTGACTTCTGCATGGAGCCCATAACTTCTTGCTGAGCTACAGAGCTTCTTTTTTAAGGACAGTCGGGCTGGGTTTAAAGATTTCAAGAAATGGAGAATCCAAAGCAACCCCAGGGAAGCTGTTTCAGTGGTTAATCACCCTCACCATTTAAATTGAACCTTATTTGTAGTCTGGATGTTTAGATTCAGCTTCCAGTCACTGGATCTTGCTATACTTTTGTCCCCTATCAACACAAATCTTTCCTCTGTTTAGATACATACATAGACCCTGATAAAGGCAAATTCTTCGAAGTGTTCCCGTGGGTGCTCCACTTCTCGTGAGGGGGCATCCCTGTGCCTTTGACTGGAGAATTTCAGCAGCAGTGCTTGCCAGGGTCACACGCATGCTCTCTGCTGCTATCTATCTAGCGCCTTGCAACCAGATCCTCTTCGGTTCCTTCTCAGCCATCCTCTACCCGAGTTGGACCTCCCAGCTTGTTAAGCCTTACAGCTGTACTTCGCCTTTCAAACATTTCACCCTTAGTACCCTGGGTAGGGTTAGTTGTCCCTTTCTCCCCATTTATTTCCCAAGTGGGCAAAGTTGGCACTGAGGGGCAAACAGGAGCCTACTTCCCTCACTACTGTGCCGACAGAGACGCGGCTCCTAGACACTCCACACAGGCTGTGGCGCCACCTCTTGTCGCAATAGCACAGAGTACTCGGATGTCACCACCGACAGCCACAACTTCAACAGCATCACCAGCACCAAAACCTACGCCAGATGGACCTGCTTGTTTCATCAATGCCAGAATAATCTCTCTTTAGCCCTCATGTTTGCACAGCACACGAGGCACGGTGCCAGCCCACATCACTTCTGGCCCCTCCATTCTCTAGCAAGGAGGAAGATGCTGAGGGCGAGGAGCGTGTCTTTTCATCTCACCACTCCTCTCCCATCCAATCTACTGTAGTGGTGGGCCCACCTGTGCAGCTGTAAGCTCATCACAGGCTAACACCTAGGCTGCCACCAGGTGGTGCCATTCCCTACTGGAAGCCCTGGGGGCATACCAGAGACAGTACCCCAGACCTCCAAGCCCATACAGTGAAGGATTAGATCCACCCACCACCCTTAGTGGCTGCACCTTCAGAGCCCCCCGAGGAATGCTTTGAAGAACAGGCGGTGGCCCTGGAACAAGACATGATGCCGCATTTCCTCCCGCTCCCCAGACAAGACCATAAAGCCACTGCCATTCACAGCTGTGGATGAATTTAAACATTTGCAAGAGCTTTTTCTAAGAATTGCTGATTCTTTAGAGGCCCCCAAGTCCCAGAACAAGTTACTGGATGTTCTCCATGCATCCTCCTCATCAAAAATTGCACTTCCCATAAACAACACATTCATGGACCTGGCTAAAAACATATGGCAGACCCCGGCTACAATACCAACCACCTATCAGAGAGTGAAAAAAAGTACTATGTCCCCTCTAAAGGACTGGACTTCTTAGTTTTGCACCCCACACCCAACTTCTTAGTGGTCGATGCTGTCAACCAACAAAGCAGGCAACAATCCAGAGCCACCCTATATGCCAAAGAGAGAATCGTTTAGATCTCTTTGGCCACAAGGCCTATTCATCAGCCACTTTTCAATTCTGGATTGCCAATTACACTGTTCGAATGACAAAATACCACCACACAAATTGTTCCAAACTCATAGAATTTATTGACATCATCCTAGAGGACAGAAGAGATCAATTTAAATCCACCATTTTGGAGAGCTGACTCCTAGCCAGAATTGCCTTACAGCATCTTTAGATGCAGTGGACATGGCAGCACATTCCATGGCCATTGCCATTGTTATGCGCCAGGCTCCATGGGTCCACTTCTATGGCTTCCCAAGGGATGTACAATTCCCTGTGGAGGTACAATCCCTCTTTTCGATGGCCAGAAGCTGTTTGTGGCAAAAACTGACAAGTCCCTTCATACCTTGAAGGACTCACGGGCAACGCTTCACTCACTGCATATATACACACACCTGCATCAAAAAGAAAACAGGGTAAACGATCCCACCAAGAAAGCTAGCCCACCCAGCATATACGGTCTGGCCCGTACACCCACGCTGCACACACAAGGGCATCAACCATCTCCAGGCTCAATCATAGACATCCCACCAACCTTCTGCAAAACAACAATTTTGAGTGTTTGGTCGAGGACCCAAGAGCCTTCCCTCATTCCTTAGTGCAGGCTCCATCACTGACCACCCATTTTCGTTCCCGTTTGACCCCTTTCTACTCAGCATGGCAATCCATCACCGCAGACCAATAAGTTCCAGAAATAATCCATTCATGCTATGCAACCTGTTCATCTCCATCTCCCCTTCCTTCCCCATCCCTCTTCAAGGACCACTCTCACCACCACCTTTTATGGCAAGAAGTAAACCACTCCTAAGCTGGGCACCAGCTCCTAAGCTGGGCACCATCACAACACAGAGCAAAGGGTTTTTACTCCATTCTTTTTCTGGGTCAAGAAGTAATGGGAGAATGGAGGCCTATTCTAGACCTTAGAAAACTCAACAAATTTGTAAGGGTCCAACTGTTCAGGATGGTCACATTAGCAACGCTAATCCTAGCACTGGAACAGGGGGACTGGTTTTCAGCCCTTAACCTCCAAGACACCTATTTTCACGTAAACATACATCCTGCAGAGTTGGTTCCTCACATTTATATTTGCACAGCCCGATCTCCAACTATTAGGGCATATGGTGGCAACCACATTCATGATACAACACATGCGTCTTCACATGCAGTGCCTTCAGGATTGGCTAAGAACTGTCTACCTACCACACAAACACAGTCTAAACAGATCCTTGCAATGCCTCTCAGAGTCAAAGATTCTCTACATTGGTGGACACAACCCGGCAATGTGTGTGTGGGAGTCCCTTACACACGTACTCCACCTTCAATGGATTCTCACAACCAAAACCTCCTTGATAGGCTGGGGAACCCATCTACAACACCACAAAATTCAAGGCAGCTGGTGTCCCTCCAAGCCACTGTTACACATAAATCTCCTGCTCACACTTCCTACCATTGACCAAGCTCATACAGGTAAAGACGGACAACATTGCCTGCATGTTTTATATAAACCAACAGGGCGGGGCAGGGTTGCACTCTCTATGCACCGAAGCCATGAAACTATGGAACTGGTGCAGCCGACACAATGTCAACTTATCAACCTCATATCTCCCAGGAAATCAAAACATCCCAGTGAATAGGTTGAACAGGGAACTCCCTCAGCACCATGAATGAGAGCTAAACAACAGGATCTGCAGAGCATTTTCAGGTAGTGGGATATTCACCCATCCATAGACCTTTTCGCAAGAATTACAAATGCCCACAATTCTGCTCGAGAGCAGGGCTGGGCTTCCAATCCCTAGGCAATGCCTTTCTCCTCAAATGGGATGCACCGCTGCTAGACATGTTTCCCATCTCCCTGCTACTGAGGGTAATACACAAAATAAGAGACGACAAAGCCAGTCATCCTGATAGCCCCCACAGGGCTCAGGGAAACTTGGTACTTGTACCCGTTGAGGATGGTGGCTTGTGCACCATGTACACTTTCACTTTGGCCAAATCTTCTATTGCTGGATGCCAGACAAGTTTACCACCCAAACCTAGAGAGGCTTCACCTACATGGCGCCATCATGACAAAATGACCTGCTCGGAACAGGTGAAAGATACATTATTAAACATTATTGGTCATGCCTGACCAACCTGATTGCTTTCTATGAAGAGGTGACTGGTTCTGTGGATGAGGGGTGTGACGGGGTCAGGCCGGACGGCTATGAAAAAGTACTGGAAGGCATGTATATTAGCCCCAGGCTCAAAAAAGCCCTATTCCCTGGGTAATTCAGCTAGGGCTGATTAGGCAATTAGGCCACCTGGGGCTGCTTAACTAATTAGACCACCTGGGGCAGTGTAGGCAATTAGGACTCCTGGGGCCAATTAAGGAGCCCCGCCCCCAAACACTTAAAAGCCTGCAGGGGCAGGTAGGCAGTGTGGGTTGTGGAGTTTGGAGAGAGGAGATGTGGAGGACGGAGGTTGGAGTTATAGTTTGGGAGTCACAGTTATAGTTTATAGCCTTGAAGGTTTGCAGCTCGAAAGCCTGCAGTTGGAGTTAGCGGCTTGGAGCTGGCAAGCTGCTGCCTGCAGCCTACAGAGGCTTATAGCTTTCACTGTTACTACTGTAACGCCGGAGGGCGGGACACCTGGCTGGGGAAGCAGGAAGCGGACCCCGGACTACCCCAAAGGGAAGGTAGCAATACTCAGGGGCAGAGTGGGCCCCGGCCCCTCCCTCAACCCTTCCCCAGCTGCACCACCGGCCAGGCCGGGAAAGCGCAAGACCCACGAGGGCGAAATATCTCACCCACCCACCCACCCCCTACCCTGTTACAGGGGAAAGGGGTACACGTGATATACCTTGACTTTAGCAAAGCTTTTGTTACGGTCTCCCACAGTATTCTTATCAGCAAGTTAAAAAAGTTTGGGTTGCATGAATGGACTATAAAATGGATAGAGAATTGGCTAGAGCAAAGGGCTCAGTGTTTAGAGATCAATGGCTCCATGTCTAGCTGACAGCCGGTCACAAGTGGAGTGCCCCAGGGGTCAGTCCTGGGGCCGGTTTTGTTCAACATCTTCATTAATGATCTGGAAGAGGGGGCAGATTGCACCCTCAGCAAGTTTGCAGATGACACTAAGCTAGGGGGAATGGTAGATACTCTGGAAGGGAGGGGTAGGATACAGAAGGACCTAAACAAATTGGAGAATTGGGCCAAAAGAAATCTGATGAGGTTCAACAAGGACAAGTGCAGAGTCCTGCACTTAGGGTGGAAGAATCCCATGCACAGCTACAGACTGGGGACCGACGAGCTAGGCATCAGTTCTGCAGAAAAGGATCTGGGGGTTACAGTGGATAAGAAGCTGGATATGAGTCAGCAGTGTGCCCTGGTTGCCAAGAAGGCTAATGGCATATTGGGCTGCATTAGTAAGAGTATTGCCAGCAGATCGCGGGAAGTGATTATTCCCCTCTATTCGGCATTGGTGAGGCCACATTTGGACTACTGTGTCCAGTTTTGGGCCCCCCACTACAAAAAGGATGTGGAGAATTTGGAGAGAGTCCAGCGGAGGGCAACAAAAATGATTAGGGGGCTGGAGCACAAGACTTATGAGGAGAGGCTGAGGGAACTAGGCCTGTTTAGTCTGCAGAAGAGTAGAGTGAGGGGGGATTTGATAGCCGCCTTTAACTACCTGAAAGGGGGTTCCAGGGAGGATGGAGCTAGGCTGTTTTCAGTGGTGGCAGATGACAGAACAAGGAGCAATGGTCTCAAGCTGCAGTGGGATGTTAGGAAAAAGTTTTTCACTAGGAGGGTTGTGAAACACTGGAATGGGTTACCTAGGGAGGTGGTGGCATCTCCATCTTTAGAGGTTTTTAAGCTGAGGCTTGACAAAACCCTCGCCGGGATGATTTAGCTGAGCATAGTCCTGCTTTGAGCAGGGGGTTGCACTAGATGACCTCCTGAGGTCCCTTCCAACTCTAATATTCTATGATTCTATGAACAATAGGAGGACAACCACACAACACTAACCTGAATAAATGGAAGAAAAGCTCCATCTGGTGCCAAAACAAACTAGCCTGGCCTGTTACCACCCCCTTACCAATGATTATAGAACACATGCTAGAACTGAAGATCTCTGGCCTATTCCTTAGCTCGCTTAGATTGTACCTCGCCATTATTACCGCTTTTCACCACAACATGGATGGGATATCAATATTTGCCCATCCTATCACCAGTTTCTTAGGGGATATCAGAATTGTCTACCCTGAAATACAAGTACCTGGCCAACCTTGGGTCTTGAACGTGGTTCTACACTGCCCTGCTGGGGCCCTATTTGAATCGTTAGCAAGATGATCTCTAACACATCTGTTACATGAGGGTGGCATTCTTAGTCGCTCTCACATCTGTCCAATGAGTAGGAGAGTTAGAGGTCCTCGTGGTGCACCCATTATATACCAACTTTTTCAAGGACAAGGTCACACTACGATCTCATCTTAAATTTTTACCCAAAATACACTCCTCTTTCCACCTGAACCAACCAAGCCATCTTCCCTTGTTCTTCCCTAAGTCTCACAGGAGTAAATGGGACTCAATGTTACATAGTCTGCACATCAGACATGTGCTAGCGTTCTACCCTGAGAGAACCAAGACCTTCAGGATATCACCAAGAGTTTTTATTTCAGCTGTCTATATGGATTTCTGGATGCATTCATCTTTGCTACCAACAGGATATGCAACACCCAAACCAATCGTCCACTGGGGGGCACTGTACTACAGTTGCCTGCAGTGGGACACCCACAGGGACACGCCTCAGAGAAGAGAAGGTGACTCGCCCTGTGCAGTACCTGAGGCTCTTGAAGATGACGTCCCTGTGGGTACTCCACACCCACTTTCTTTCCCTCTACTTTGGAATTCTGCCTACGGACTTGATGGTAGAGAAGGAACGGAAAGATCTGGTTGCATGGTGCTACATAGGCAGCGATGACAGGGAGCGCCATGTGCAACCCAGACAACCACTGCTGCTGAAAGTCTCCAATCAAAGGTGCAGAGGGACGTCATTATCGGAAGTGGAGCACCCACAAGGACTCATCTTGAAGAACCTGTTACTGCACAGGGTGAATAACCTGTTTTAATCTGTTCTTGGATTAAGTAGCAAGACTGGGCCCCTTTACTCTGTCCCTGTAAGGCCCCTGGCCCAGCCCAGCACTCAGTCTTGTAGCTCTTTTCTGAACTCTTTCCAGTTTGATATTTTGGTTGTTTTGAAGTGTGGACACCGTCACTAGACACTGTGTTCCAGTATCACTCCCCAGTGCTGTACACAGAGGGAACAGAACCTCCCTACACCAGCGCAGCCTCCCCCGTTTACATGGAGGGCTGCATTTACTCCCTTGCACATTATGGAATTGCTTATTTTTTGGCATTTATTCTTTTTGAAAAATTAATACATAACCTTTTAAAACAGATTCACAGAAGTTGGTGGGTAGTTGGGGAAGGGAAACAGCTAAATGTTATCCTAGCAAATAATCCCACGGGTAAATCTTGTCTCTTCCCAGCCACGCGAGAATCCGCCTTTGTCCATGCCATTGCTTCAGCTGGTGTGGCCTTCGCTGTCACCCGCTCCTGTGCTGAGGGCACATCCACCATCTGCGGCTGCGACTCACACCACAAGGGACCACCAGGTGATGGCTGGAAATGGGGGGGCTGCAGTGAGGATGCGGACTTTGGCGTGCTGGTTTCCCGGGAGTTTGCAGATGCCCGAGAGAACCGTCCAGATGCCCGATCAGCCATGAACAGGCACAATAATGAAGCAGGAAGAACGGTGAGTGTCTTCCCCACACCCTCCCAACCACAAAACTAGAGCAACCTGGCATGTGCTGATGGCCTGAGTCAACTCCAATAAGTCAATGGAAAGACTCGTACTGATTTTAATGGAAGGATCAGGCCCTGGCTGCACTTCTGGTCATGATAAAACCCTACCATACAGGCACCCCCAGGGTAACAACAGAGCATCTCCAAATACCCACCCAATGTCTCTCTTCATTCAGGCTGGTGCAGATTAAAACAAGGGAGGTAATGGACTTGACACAGCCGGCCATTCTAACCCCATTCCCTAGCCCCAGCAGATGCTCCTAGGATGACACCCTCTCAGTAGTAAGACAGTGCCAGCCACACCATTAGATAAGAAGCAAGGAACCTTAACTCCTAAGTATCAACTGAAAGACAAAGCTACGGAGCATGGGGTCTCCAGCTCAATCTTTTCCATGTTCTGCATTTTGGTAGCAGCAGCCAAAGGGCTGGAGTGCTGTGGTTGGGGAAGCCAGCTAGTGTTCACAGTTCTTCACTTGGAGGAGTGTTCCTCATGAAGATACAGTCTTAGGTGTGGGCACTGAAATCCTCCCCTTTACTCCAGGCCTGGTACAAAGCATGACCTGACCACAACCCACAGCCCCAGGGAAGCTACCAGCTAAGAGGTGAATAACTTGGTGAATGAAGTCCAGAGTGAATAACTGTGGTCTCTTCACAAGCATCTTTCAAATAGCAACCGCCATCAATTATGTTCCTTATTAGTGGTGGGGTTGCCCAGCTGTAGTCTAAACTATTAAACACACAAAGCAAAGGAGCTGATCTCCCTGTTGGCTTCATCAGCGTTTGCACATGGGGAAGTTGGGTCTGTCTAACTCGGATGCACCTCTCAAAGTCTTTCACTTACAAGAAACTGGCGACACGTTCCCAAGTCAGAGGCATGGTGGTTTGAACAGAAAGCCATGATTTTCCACTTCATGCTGAGGTGATTTCTTTGCAGCTGGTCTTGCCTAGTGAAAGTTTCTTGCAGAGACCAATCCTTAGGGTTACAAGCCCCTGTCCCTTTGTGTGCCAACATGACAGACCCATGCACAAGAACAAAGGATTCTCATGTCAGTTAATATGTGGCACTAGGGATCAGAACTGTTCTATTCTCAGCTCTGCCAGATACTCACTCGGTGATACTGAGACAGTCAATTAACTGCTGTGCCTCAGTTTCCCAAGCTGCATTAGAGGATTAATAGGAGAGGCATGAGTCTAAATCCCTTAGTATTTGCAAAGCATTTGGAAGGAAGGCTCCAGATTAGTGCAGATTAAAAGTGCGCTGCTTTCTTACTATGCTGGGCTGGATTTTAAGCCAGATGGCAGGCATTTGGAAATCATTATGTAACATTCCCTATTCTGGCAAATGTCACTGATACAGAGTCGTGACTTTTGAGATCTGGACAGATATTTAATTTGGTTCCTTCCACTTCTCAGATAGGAAATATTTTTGTTCTTTCAGACTTCAAATGTCAAAAGCAAACGATGGCTAGGGTAGGCTAGTCCAGATAAATCTAAAACAGGATTTTGTGAGAGCAGGATTTAATTCTGGGCTTTAAAGACTGCATTTTACAAGTCTCATAACTGGAGCTCTTAGCACAGCAGTTGTGAGAAGGATTGATGCACTGCTACAGACTGGGGACCGATGAATTAGGCAGCAGTTCTGCAGAAAAGAAACGGGGTTACAGTGGACAAGAAGCTCGATGAGTTAACAGTGTGCACTCACTGCCAGAAAGGCTAATAGCATATTGGGTGGCATTAGTAGGAGCATTGCAAGCAGATGGAGTGTAGTGATTATTCCCCTCCATTCGGCATTGGTGAGGCCACATTTGTGTCCAGTTTTGGGTCCCCCACAGCAGGAAGGATGTGGACAAATTGGAGAGAGTCCAGCGGAGGGCAGTGAAAATTATTAGGGGATTGGAGCACATGACTTATGAGAAGAGGCTGAGGGAACTAGGATTGTTTACTCAGCAGAACAGAAGAGTGAGGGGGGATTTGATAGCAGCCTTTAACTACCTGAAAGGGGGCTCCAGGGAGGATGGAGCTAGGCTCTTCACAGTGGTAGTAGATGGCAGCACCAGCAACAATGATGTTGAGTTGCAGTGGGGGAGACCAAGGTTGGACATTAGGAAAAGCTTTTTCACTCAAAGGGTGGTGAAGCCCTGGAGTGGGTTACCTAGGGAGGTGGTGGAATCTCCATACTTAGAGGTTTTTATGGCTCAGCTTGACAAAGCCCTGGCTGGGATGGTTTAGCTGAGGTCAGTCCGGCTTTGAGCAGGAGGTTGGACTAGACACCTCCTGAGGTCCCTTCCAGCCCTCATTTTCTATGATGTTATCTGCATTTTATTGCTGAGGAAACAGAGGTTTATGCAAACACTGAAGTAGGTCTCAATTTTCAGAGGTTGAGTGCCCACAACTCCAGTTGAAGTCAAGGAGAGGTGCTGGTGCTTCCGGAAAGCAGGCCCCGAACCAGCTCAAGACAGGCATCCTAAACTGGGGTCAGCTTGAGAGTTTTGGCCTAAGTGCCGTGCCCGGGGACAGACAGCAAGTCTGTTTGGCTCACAGAGGAGTGAGGGTCTGGAACAGCCACCTAAAAAGAGTAGTGGAGGCAAGAAATCTAACCGGGTTTGAGATGGATCTTGATAAGTGTAAGAACATGATTAGATGATGGGGCTGCCTGTAATAACAGGGGACTGGAGTGGATGATCCAGGCTTACGTTCCTATTGCAAAGCTGGGATTAAAACTCATGTTTCCTGCCTCCCAGTCTGTGCTTTCACACCCAAACCTTGCTCCTTGAGGCAGCTATTGTGGCCAGCAATGGGTTCATGGCATAGGCAATACTGCAGAGGGCAGTTAGAAATCCAACACATGCAGGTTTCAGCCCATGCTCAGATCAGAGTTGTGCTAAGTCCGTGCAACCTCAAAAGAGCCATTTGAAACCAGCAGGTGGGGATGGAGCTCTCAGGCTGACTGCTTGTTTTCTTCCGGACAGACGATCTTGGATCACATGCACCTGAAGTGTAAGTGCCATGGCCTCTCAGGAAGCTGCGAGGTGAAGACCTGCTGGTGGGCACAGCCAGATTTTCGGGCAATTGGTGACTACCTGAAGGACAAGTATGACAGCGCCTCTGAGATGGTGGTGGAGAAGCACCGAGAGTCCCGGGGCTGGGTGGAAACCCTACGAGCTAAGTATGCCCTCTTCAAGCCCCCAACAGAGCGAGACTTGGTCTACTATGAGAACTCCCCCAATTTCTGCGAACCCAACCCAGAGACCGGCTCGTTCGGGACCAGGGACAGAACATGCAACGTCACCTCTCATGGAATTGATGGATGTGATTTACTATGCTGTGGGCGCGGCCACAACACCAGGACTGAGAAGCGGAAAGAGAAGTGCCACTGCATCTTCCACTGGTGCTGCTACGTGAGCTGCCAGGAGTGCGTCCGTATCTATGATGTCCATACCTGCAAGTAAATAACGTAGGCAGGTCACCAGCTGAGGGGATGTTACACCAGAGCAGGGGGCTCATTGAACCTGGGATCGTCACTCCTCATGCAGTGGCCTCATGCTTCAAAGGATGGCATAGAAACCATAACATACCTGGCCAGTTGTGCTGTGGTGTGTATCGGGGCAAGCATTCCCTCAGGGCAACCTGAAGTCTAGCTTCTGTGTGAGAGACTCAGCCATGGGCTCTCTCAAACTTAATCGGTCTCCCAGGCTAGAACAAGGCAGCTCAATGGTTTAGATGTATCATATCCACTTTAGGTCACACATCGCCTGATTTTTCCTAGTTCCACTCTGACATGTATCAGCATGACAGGCAATCTGCTCTGGCAGCGGGAGGGGATGACAGGTCCGGATGAGATGTATTGGAAGAGGTGAGTAATGGACTCACAGCTGGGAATGCAGGGGGTGTTTCAGATCAAGATAGAAGTGCATTGGAACAGCAGTGCAAAAAGCTTCTAGGCTTAAGCTCCCATGCTAGGCCTTCCCAACACAGCTGTACGGGGTGGGTTTGCCTTTAACACAGAGTTTAAAGCAGAAATGGATTTCACAGCATGAAACATGGGGGAACGCAGGGCTTCTCTTTCCCACTCTAAGGGACTTCTGCTACTCTCAGCCTTTCACCAAACCCACTCCTCTCCCAGCAGCCCCTCTAGCACCTGCTTGGTCAAGTGGGTTCTCCAGCTATTTCCCTAGCAGCCGCTTCTCCAGCTGGCCATACCACAGCCCCTGATGACATTGCTCTCTCCTCTCCTGGTGCAGGCAAACGCTGGCTGGCGTCTCCTAACACTCCCAACACCACAGCACCACTTGTAGGAGCCTTCCAAATTACTTCACGTACCTGACTTTAAACACAATTCCTTGCTTTTTTAATCAAGAAAAAAGGTATTTAATAATAAATAGCACATTTATTGCCTTGTAATTGTTTTCCTGTAGCCCAGTGTTCCAGCACTGAATGAAAAACCCTTCCCATCAACCTGCTGTATCCAAAGTTTTGTACAAAGTTGTAGAATTGTTGATTTTTTAAATTTTATATTCAGAAAATTCTCTTTTTATAAGTATTATTTATTATACAATGTATATACCTTTGAGTTAACAAGATTATATATATTATATAAATATATATACACACACACACGCACACACACACACACACATATATATATATTTGAGAAAGATATATTTCAACTTGGTTTTTTTGTTGTCCTGTTAAGACATTAAAGAGAAGGTAAATGATCTTAAACTGAGACACTTGCGAGCCTGTGTTGTTCACTTATTAGAGCCTTTTGAGATCAGCATCAACTTATATCCACAGGAATGGCCAATCCTCTTGATGGACGGGTGACTGCGTAAGACACCACACATCAATTAACACAAACAGCTGATAGTAAAAATTAATCACTTACCGTATTGTGATTGTCCTTATCACAACAAACTTTCTACAGCAAAATATCACAATGAGCAAATATCTACACAGTGTCTCATGGTGCCCAACAGTAGCATCACCCTACATAGAAATCAATGGTACTGGACTGTTTGAAGTTATGGAATCATAGAGTTTAAGGCCAGAAGGGATCATTAGATGATCTGATCTGACCTCTTTATGTCACAGGCCATTAAATATCTCTGTATTGAGCCCAGTAACTTGGGCATTGGCTAAATCATCGCTTCCAGAAAGGCTCCAGTCTTGAGCTAGCGACATCGCAAGTGGAGAATCGCCCACTTCACTTGATCCAGTGTTAATCACCCTCACCATTAAAAATGTGTGCTTAATTTCTAATTTGAACATATGGCTTCAGCTACTGGCTCTTGTACTCCACTACATGGAAGAACCTTTCAGTACCTAGTATTTTCTCCCTGTGATGGTACTTATACACTGTGATCAAGTCACCTCACAATCTTTTTGAGAAGCTAAACAGATTGAGCTCTTTATGTCTCTCACTGTAAGGCATCTTCTCCAGTCTTCAAATAATTTTTGCCTCTTTTCTGTACTCTCACCAATTTTTCAAAAACCTTTATAGAATGTGGGCATTATCGGTTTCATCAGTGCCATACATAGAGGTAAAATTACCTCCCTACTTACTCCCTATTCCTCTATTTATACATCTGAGGGTCACATTAGCCCTTTTTGCCACAGCATTGCACTGGGAGATTATGTTCAATTGCTTGCCCACTATGAAACTCAAGCCCTTATCAGAGTCGCTGCTTTCCAGGACACAGCCCTTCTCCCCCATTCTATAGGTATGGCCTGCATTCTTTGTTCCTAGAAATATCACTTTACCGTTAGCTGTATTAAAATGCATTTTGTTTGATTGGGGCCCAGTTTACCATGCAATCCGAGTCACTCGGTATGACTGTCCTGCTCGCATCATTTACCACTTCCCCAATCTTGGTGTCCTCTCCAAAATTTAATGAGCAGTGATTTTTGCATTCACTTATCTATCACTGATGGAAATGTTGGATAGCATCAAGCCTAGTGACGATCCCAGTGGCACCGCCCTAGAAACATCCCCATTTAATGATTCCGCATTGACAGCTATGTTTTGAGATCTGTCAGTTAGCTAGTTCCTAAGCCTTTTAAAGTGGTATTTTATAGTGCTAATTTTCTAATAAGAATGTCATACAGATCCAAGTCAAATGCATTACTAATGTGTAGCATATTAAATCTATGCAGTTACCTTTTATTAACCAAACTTGCAATCGCATCAAAGAACGAAACCAGGTTTGTCTGACAAATCCTATTTTCCATAAAACCGAGTTGAATGGCATTAATTATATTCCTATCCTTTAATTCTTTATCAGTTGAATCCTGTATCAACATTCCCATCACATGGCCCAGGATGTGAAGATAACTGTCCTCTGGTTACCTAGGTCATCTTTCTTGCCCTTCTTGAATATTGACATAACATTAGCACGTTTCCAATCTTCCCGAATTTCCCCCGCTTTCCAAGATTTAGTAAAAATCTACATCAGTGAGCTAGAAGTCTCCTTTGCCAAGTCTTTTAGAACTTTTGGGAGTTATCCAGGCCTGCTGATTTAAAAACGTTTCTCCCTAGTAGGTGTTGTGTAATGTCATCCTTAGTTACTAATGGCATGGAGACTTCATCATCCTCATGAGATATGACTACATCATCCTGCTTTTTTCCAAATACAGAACAGAAGTATTTGTTGAACACTTCTGCCTTTTCTGTATCATTAACAACTTCACTGTCTGTGTCTAGCAATGGGCTCAACACCATTGCTAGCATTTCTTTTGTTCCTAATATACTTAAACTCCTTCTTATTGTCCTTATACCTGCCAGCCATGGATTCTTCTCAGATATTTTTAGTATTACTTATCAAGGTTTGACATTTAATAGCAATCAATGTACATTAGAAGTTATTTCTCTTTTTTTCCATTTGCTATATTGCTGCCATCTTTTATTTCTAATTCCTATCTTCACTACCACGCTGAACCAGGATGAGCTTTTAGCTAAAGCTGGCCTCTTTTTTGATGGTGGAATTGGGGATTTTTGGCCATCTAATAAACTCCCAATTTTTCTATCTAAATTTTTCCTTCCAATCAATTTCACTCAAAATTCCTCAGTTTTAGGAAGTTAGCCACACTGAAGCACCAATTTTATACATTATTGGTTGAGACTATTCTGGGTTTGTCCATATTGAATATAATCAGGTCATGATCACTGGTCCCAGGGCAACCACCAACTTTTAGTCCAGTGATTAATTCATCTTTACCCATCATAATTAAGTCCAAAACAGCATTTCCTTTTGTTGGGTGCAATTCCTTTTGGGTTCGAAAATTATCTATAATTTTTAGAAACATTAACAATGTTTTACTATCCGGGGACCTCAATTTGGGAAACGATTATTTTCTCCAGTCACTGGACAGCTGCTTAAGGAGTAAGTCATTTTGTTCTCTGATTTGATTTGGTGGTCACAAATCAAATAGCTCACACCAGTACATAGCTCACACCAGTACATAGCCCCCGCTGGGCTTTGTTAGGTAGCACATACCAGAACACACAAGTCCTTTAAATCGAGTGTGTGGGACAAGCCAACAGTAGGACTAGCTCCAATGGGTACGTCTACACAGCAATATAAATCCAGGCTTGAGCCCAGGCTCAGCCTAACCCCCACTTGCATCCACACTCTACTTGTATTAACCAAGGGCTCGAACCTAGGGTCCCAGGACCCCGCAGAGCTGGAGGGTGTGAGCTTGTGTTAAGCTGGGATCCAGGGTTGGAGCCCTATTGCTTTTCTGTGTCCTCGCGGCTCTGGCTTGACACAGAATGTATCCTAGAGTTCCTTGGAGCAACTGCCGTAGTCCTCTCCATGCTGACAACTGTGGAACGGTCTATTGCACTCTCCTACAAATGGAAGCCACATCTCCCTTTGCAAAGGGCAGCAGCTCAGATCAGCTGTCTGCGGAACACTGCCTGCGATCACCTCACCAGAGATCCTGCAGTGTGTGCAATGGAGACCAACCAGAAGCAGCTTTTCACAGAGAGCACAGCCAGATTTTGGTGCTTCTGCCCATGCAGTCCCAGGCAGTGGGGAGGGCAGAGAGTGGAGAAGGGACTAAGCAGTTGCCCAATTCAGAAGTTTATGTACCCACGCGCTCCTTACGGGCACTCACCATCATAGTTAGGAAATAGGGTGAGCAGTAGAGTTTTCTCACAGTACAACAAAAGTAGGGCTGGAATGTCAATGTGGGGGGCCCTTAGGCACTCTAGGACATGGTTACTTTGACTCGGGTCTGTGCACTGCAGTGTGGAAGCCACAGCCCTAGGTTGTAACACGGGTCAAAAAATCCTTAACATAGGGTTAAAATACAATGTAGACACTCAAGCCCAGGGTTCTGACACGGGTCAGCTGACTCATGTCCCACTAACCCTAGAATTACATTGCTGTGTAGACATAGCCATGTCTCTGGGCTTCAGAGTAATTCTCTGTTAGCTAATGAATTTCTTGCTAGTTTATTTCTGTTTCTATTTATAAGTTGGAAGAGAAGTACAGGTAGTCACTGGCCTTTTAAACACTAGAGCACTGCAACGAAAGGCTAGAGGCTGCCCCCATTTCTATATCTGAGACATGAGAAATAAGTCAGTGCAGACCCTTTCTATACCTGCTCACTCCACAGCCCCAATCTGCTAAGCATTATCGGTCTGAATATTCCAAAAACAAGCAGAGATCTGGCAGAGAACACAACAAAAGAGATTAGATTTGATAAGGTAACAATATGGAGACCACTACGATTGTTCAAAGGTGAAATACTTTAGGGAGAACTACACTGGCTGCTAGTCAAAGTTTTACTGTTAGTCCAGCAGGACTGGTCAGAGAACGAGAAACTTACCAGCTGCCTTCTGATGATACACACCAATTTCTGAACACTAGAGCAAGCAGAATCCAATATACTGGCTAATACAAAAGCCACTGTTTTTCCAGAAAAGCCATTTTAACTTGGGTAGTAATCATGACCCCCATGTGCTGCAAACCAAATAAATACTTTTTCTGCCACACCTTTATAGCATGAAATGACTAGACCAGCCACTGGGCTTCTGAACTTGCTTGTGTTGTGGTATGGTAGTTACACAGGATGTTCAAATAAAGCCCATTTGCTTCACAGTGCAGTATTTAATGTTCTGTGGCTGAAATACAGGTTGGGGTGACTCATGTGGGCCCTTCAACAGGAAGTGAAAGCAGGATGACAAGAGAATAATTAAGGTAATAGCTGGAACATGTATATCAAATGTCACGGGCCATTATTTATGTTACATAAAAGGGGAATACAGATAGAGAGCAATTCCTGGGAAAACCCACATCTACACTCATAGACTCATAGACTCATAGGTCAGAAGGGACCAATAT
>ML675642.1:487919-506902 GCA_007922155.1 Mesoclemmys tuberculata
CTGCAGTAACTCAGTTCCCATCCCATCCAGCATTCCCACAGACTCCAAGGGCCTGACACCTAAAGCCAGCTCTGTAACATGATATAAAACACTTAGGGCAACACATATGACAGAAGTGCCAGGCTGCAAAGGCTATGCAGAGAGGGGAATTTTGGAGGTGACGGGGTGAAAGCAAGGGCTGTAATTAAACCCCTGTGTGGTTTTAAAGATAAAACTGAATCTAGTACCATTTCCTTATTAGCCCATAGCCAAATATTTCATGATTTCCGAAGTGTGACTTGAGATGCTCAGAGGGTGCGTGCTCAGGCATTCTGCAGATCTGGGCTATTTATAATGCCTGAAGTTGGGCACCAAAACATTGGGCATTAAAAGAACCCTTCATTTTTGAAAATCTTGGCCTGGATGTTTTCTCCTAAGAGTTTTGCTTCTAAAGATCTCCACAGTGTATCTTAAAGTGATACCCCATAAACAGCAGCCTGAGGCCCATGCCTGGATGCAGGCAACATATCCAGGTCTCCATATATTCCAACATTTCCATCTCCCAAACACACCAACACTTCCATCTCCCAAAGACAATTCAGCCTCCTAAGTCATTCCAAGTACGTGCCTTTTATTGCATCCATGATCTACATTTAAACAATATAATAAATGTTTCTCTATATATCTTTGGACAAAACCACAATAAAATGTTTACATCATTTAACCTGAGACATAAATTAATACATTGTGTGCTGAGTTCACTAGGATTTGGGAGGGAAAGAAGGGGACAAATGAAAGTAACAAATTATACACAAATATGGATGGGTGCATATTGGCCACTGGAACTCACAAAATTACAATACAGCAGCTGTGACCAAAAGAAAAAGAAAAGAAAATCAAGGAGGTAAGTTAAATGGCTAAAACACAAGACCAAGTTCAAGTACACAGCAAGGTCGAGAATGGTTGGTTTGCTTTCAGCCACAGGGCCAAAAGACATTCACAGAGAAGGAGGCTGCTCCAAAACCCCTTTGGGTGTCTAAGTTGCTGGCCTTGGGCAGTATGCCTGGGCAGCTTGTGAAGCCGCACTGGCTCTGAGTTCCTGCACATGGCTTTGATCTTTTGCCTCACCCTGGCAAAGGTGGGGAAAATATAACAACATGCTCCATGCATTATGGGCTGATCTCATTAGCGAAAGACGAGAATTTTCACTCAGTTATCAGTGAGAGCGTATCATGCAGGTGCTCTGCAGCCCAGGTTTGGTGCATTGCTTTACTACAGTGCCAGAATAGAAACTGAGCCAGACCTGGCAGCACAATGTGTCCTGCAGACCCTGAAGAAGTCAGGAAAAAGAATTCGGATACTTGCCTTTCCGAGGGTGAGAGGAAAGGTCACTGTTTCCAACCCTCAGGAGTCCGTCAGGAAAGCAGGGTTCAGTTATAGCTGTCAGTGCCAGTGCTAGCTTCAACACCACCATACTCACTGGCTTTTAATAAAATTTAGGTTCTCAACTGACATTAAGAATTTAAAGATGCTGGAGTGAGAAGATTCAAAAAGTTCTTCAAAGCTTGATAAAAAGAGAGAGAGAGAGAGAGAGAGTGTGTGTGTGTATGTGTCTGTCTGTCTGTCTCTAGGGCAGGTTCACGACTCTGACCACTGCCTCACTGTTAGCTGCGATCACTACTGCTGTAAGCCCCACTGGGCCACAAACTGAGTGAATGTTAAAGTGGGCTGTAGCCTCTATATTACTGAGCTTTGCTTTCAAGCAGTGACTACAATGCCTCTGGGTTAGAATTATCACAGAAAAGCTAGTTCTGGCTATCAGTCCAGCTGAAACAACATTATGGGACTTCATATTGGGCAGCACTGTGGCGTTATATCAGAGGCTCAATAGCCAGTCCCTCTGGGGCATATGACAATAGCCAGTTTGCACAGGAAAGCATTCACTATCACAAGCTAACACTGCAATACACCTGCAGGCTACACCATTGTAGATTAGAAGCAGAGAAGGTGCCATGTTGTGGTATTAATTTAATGCTGGGCATGACTGTTAGCTTCAAATGTATTGGACACTTCCTCCCTGATAAAACTGAGTGAGAATGTACTTTAGCCTGCACAGAAACAGAAGCAAGATATTCTAAGGGAAACTGACCATCCCACAAGACACCAGAAATATTTAGGAGTAAAGAAGGGACACTTTATTTTGCTAAACATGCAAATTACATGTGGAATGTTGAAGGAGATGAACATTTCACTTTGTCCTGTGTGTTGAGCAGAAGAACAAAGATCTCAGTGTATTCCCCAGCGTGGTCACTTCTCCAACCAATGAGCTCTGCACACGGTCCATCTCCACTCAGTCGCGCAAACTACTGAAAAACAGACCAGCAACACCACAAAGCACGTCTCTCTGATGACACTGAAAGACATACTCAGCATGCACACAGCAGACATTACTGCAAACTGCTATCCCCCATCCCGAGATTATAATGCATGCATTGGCTTCCATGAGATGATGTGAGCCTGACTGTATTCTCAGTTACTTCAACAGGAATAAGATTCCCCCCCCCTTTTTTTTTTACGGCAAAAGGACAGGAAAAGCTGACAAAGCAGGACATAGAGAGAAAAATAAATAAATAGAACCAACAGAAAGTGGCCCGAGTCTGATATCACAGGATTTAACTCCATTGGTTACAGTGGAGCTACTCGTGATTTAGTTTAGTTACAGAAAGCAGAATCAGGCACCTAATTCCAGTAAACCAGTTTAACACCTCTCAGATAGTCAAGCAAGGCAGAGAATTCAAATATGCCTTGGGTCCCTAATAGCTTTGGAGAGTCACTGAGGAACAGAATTATACTATAGTAGGAAGAGCAGGTTCAAAATAGAATATAAAAGAGCGATTAAAACCCAGGTGCCCAATACTGCTGTCAGATATTCCGGTGCAATTCCCCATGATGTCAGGGGGAGTGGTGCCACTGCATCTGAGAACAGCATCGGGTCCTGGAGTAGCCTTTAAAATATGATTAGTACTTACGCCCCTTCTTCTCTTAGGAGTGCCAGGAACTTCCTCACCCGATACTCAGGATCCATCTGAAACAAAACAAAGACGAAGGGATGGTCAGTAGCAGCCAGCACGGATTTACTAGAAACAAATCATGACAAACAAGCCAATTTCCTTTTTCGAAAGGTAACTTTTTTGGTGGCTAGGGGGATTGCGCTGGACATAACAGACCTGTACTTCACTAAGGCTTTTGACACCGTCCCTCATGACAGTCTCACAAGCAAGCAGGAGAAACGCAGGCTGAGTGGAGCTACCATTAAGTGATACATAATTGGTTATACGACCATGAACAAAGAGCAGCTATTAACGACATGGTATCGGATTGGAAGGAGGGCTAAAGTGCGGCTCCACAGGGATCTCGTCTGGTGTTATTTCACATCTTTATTAATGACATGCCAGGACAGGGTCCTTGGATTGTGGGACTGTGAGCCTTCTGTCCCACCAACCTGGGCTGGCCCTCACTCTGTGATGCTGATGTTAAGTTACAAACCTCTGGCAGGTACTGCAGATAGCCAGCCATCTACAGACAGGGACACACCCAACTGAGTTACACGAATGATTTCCCAGCCACTTATGAACAAACAATAGAGACACCTGCTAATTTCCCCCAGCTCCCCAGCCTTGCATCCCAGAACTGTACCGTCTTACGCTGGTCAGAAGTCCAACCAGTTTAAGTTCACTACCCAATCTACTCTTCCCTCGTTGTGGAGAGGACACACATCCTGAGCTGAGATTTCCCAAGAACTTCAAACACACACACTCTTTTAGGTAAAATATGAAACTGATTTATTAACTACAGACAGATAGATTTTAAGTGATTACAAGTAGCAAGCATAGAGATCACAGTTAGTTAACAAGAAATCAAAAATAAATTCACAGTTTAAGTCCTTTAAACTAAACAGGGTTTGAATCAAGCAGTGTCTCACCCTCACTTAGGCTGGGTCTACACTGACAGCAGCAAATTCGCCATCGTCAGATCAATTGCTCTGGATCGACTGAGCGGTCTGTATAGATCTGCTTCGTTGATCCAGCAACTGATGTAGGAAAACCATCCCGGGAAATGGTGCAGCGCAGTGTGGACGGTGCAAGGAGCAGATGCAGCCAAGTCGACGGGAGACATGCAAGTGATTTACATCACTTGCATATGTCCCATCGACTGCTGCCGAATCCTGAAGATAAGTGTAGACTGGGCCACAGATGGTGTAGTTCCCCAATACACAGGCTGGAATTCTTTTCCAGCATGAGACCCCTTTCCCCCCATCCAAATTCCTTGTCCTCCAGATGTTTCTCCAGGTGTTGAGTTGTGGGGAGAGATGCTAAGTGATGATGTCACTTACCCACTTTTATATGTTCTTTCAGCTTTCTCGAAAGATCTTTTGCAATGACATGGAGATCAGGTAGTCCCCAGTAATCAAGTCGTCTTCACTCTTTCCACAATTCAAAACTGGAATCACATCTGGAAAAAAAGACTTTGAACTGGGAAAGGGGTTCCAGGCTGAAAGAGCGTTCCAACCTGTGTACTATCTGTCAGGGTGAGACAGTGCTTGATTCAAATCCTGTTTAATTTGTAGAATTTAGACAGTGAATTTATTTTTGTTTCTTAAGTAAGCAACTCTGAACTTTTATGCCTACCACTTATAATAATTTAAAATCTATCTTTCTGTAGTTAATACATCTGTTTAATATTTTACCTAAAAGAGTGTGTTTGGTTGAAGTGCTTCGGAAATCTCAGCTCAGTTTACAAAGGCTAGTGTGTGTCCTTTCCACATTGAGGGAGAAGCAGACAGGGTAATCAACTAACACAGGCCAGGCTTATGACCAGTGCAAGATGGTACAGTTCTGGGGAGCAAGACTGGGGAGCTGGGGGGGAATTAGCTGGTGCCTCTCTACCGTTGCTCATGAGTGGCCAGAGAAAGCATTCATGTAACTCAGGTAGGTGTGTCCCTGCCTGTGGATGCTGTGTAAATGCAGCACCTGTCAGAGGTTTGTAGCTTCCTGACAGCATCACAATGTAAGAGGCAACCCAGCTAAAGATTCATACATTCTAGCTGGGTATGGGGCCCCACATGACGTTTTTCTAGGTGATAACACTGTCCGGAGGGGTTTGCTGGCACAGAAGTATCCCAGTTCCAGGTTGCACCCAACGGGAACCTGTCACAAGGTGTTCTGAACCCGACAACATATTTCAGTCACATAGAATCATAGAAGATTAGTGTTGGAAGGAACCTCAAGAGATCATGTACTCCAACCCCCTACTCAAAGCAGAACCAACCCCAACTAAATCTTCATAGCCAAGCCTATGTCAAGCCAAGCCAAGCCTTAAAAACCTCTAAGGATGGAGATTCCACCACCTTCCTAGGTAACCCATCCCAGTGCTTCACCACCCTCCTAAGGGAAAAGTTTTTCCTTGTATCTAATCTAGACCTCACCCACTGTAACTTGAAATCATTGCTCCTAGTTCTGTCATCTACTAACACAGAGTACAGCCTAGTTCCATCCTCCTTGGAGCTCCCCTTCAGAAAGACTGCTATCAAATCCTCCCTCATTCTTCTCTTCTGCAGACTAATTAAGTCCACTTCCCTCAGCCTCGCCTCATAAGTCATGTGCCCCAGTCCCCTAATCATTTTTGTTGCCCGTCACTGGCCTCTCTCCAACTTGTCCATATCCTTTTTGTATTGGGGGGCCCAGAACTGGACACAATACTCCAAATGGGGCCTCACCAGTGCCGAAAAGAGGGGAACAATAACTTCCCTCCATCTGTTGGTAATGCTCCCCTAATGCAGCCCAATATGCCGCTGGTGGTCTTGGCAGCGAGAGCACATTTTTTACTCATATGCAGCTTCTTGTCCACTGTAACCCCCAGGTCCTTTTCTACAGAACTGCTGCCTAGCTAGTCGGATCCCAATCTGGAGCAGTTCATGGGATTCTTCTGTCCTAAGTGTAGGACTCTGCACTTGTCCTTGTTGAATCTCATCAGATTTCTTTTGGCCCAATCCTCCAATTTGTCTAAGTCACTCTGTATCCTATGCCTACCCTCCAGTGTATCTACCACTCCCCCAGTTTAGTATCATCTGCAAACTTGCTGAGGGTGCAACCCACGCTATCCTCCAGATCATTAATGAAGATGTTGAATAAAATCAGCCCCAGGACCAACCCCTGGGCACTATGCTTGTTACTGGCTGCCAACTAGACACAGAGCCATTGATCACTATCCATTGAGTCCAAAAATCTAGCCAGCTTTCTAGCCACTTTATAGTCCATTAATCCAACCCATACTATTTTAACTTTCTTGCAAGAATACTGGGGAGACCATATCAAAAGTGGTGCTAAAGTCAAGATATATCACATCCACCATTTTCCCCACATCCACTGAGCTAGTTGTCTCATCATAGAAGGCAATCAGGTTGATCATATACAACTTCACAAATTCACATGCAATAGCTAATAAAATCCAACAGGATATTAATGTTCAACAGACTTTTAAAATGATACCTCACAAGGCCTACTTTGCACAAAACATATCATAATTAAGTGACTGTGGTGAATAAGGGAGTCTGGGGTGCTAATCCAAAAACCAGAGTGCCACACCTGGATGAAGGAATAGAGAGCACACTGATCAAATATTCTATCTCAAGGGAGCACTCAGACCTACTCTTAGCAAAATAAACACAAAAGGAGGGATAGCTGCAACATGATACAGGGTAATATTCAATCTGAATAGCACAGGAGTGCCATAAGAGATACTGCAGCATACATTTCCTCTATTATATGTTTTATGTTCCTATAGTTAAAGAAAATCTACCCATTCCAGATGTATGAAAAAACCAATATGTAACAAATGGAGAGGAAGTTGATGGCAATGACTATAAATTAGTACTAATAAAATGCAGACTACTGATAAGGTACGCTAAAGGTATCAATGAAGAAATCTCTGACCACTATGGACAGTAAGAAGGATATTATAAAACTATAATAGGAACAAAATAAATTCTAGCAATGGTATAAGTCTGATACTAGGTAAGGATAGTAAAATTGTCAATGATGAAGAAAAGGCAGACATGTTCAAACACTATTTCTATTCCATGTTTGAAAAGGAGCTTCATGATATATTCATATTTCACAGTAATAACCAAATATTATCTATGAGAACAGCACTAAGAAGAATATTAAACAGCAGCTACTGAAGTAGACTATTTTTAAATCTGCAGGAATAGTTGCACTCAAGAAATTTTAAAGAATTGGCTGAGTTGTTCTGAGCCACCGATCTTGATTTTTAACAAATCTTGAAATGCTGACGATGTTCCAGGGGAAAAAACTACTGTTGTGTCATTATTTCAAGGGTAAATGGGATGACTTGGGTAACTATAAGTTGGTTAGCTTGACATTGATCCTGCACAGTTAAAAACTTAAATGATAGAGGCTTAAGTAATGCTTATCAACATGGTTTATAGAAAATATGTCGTCAAACAAACTTGATATAGTATTTTGATGAGATTACAAGGTTTGTAGACAAAGATAACTGACATAAGACATCAGTAAGGTATTTGACTTCGTCTTCTGCAATATTTTGATTAAAAATAGCAATATGCAAGATAAATGCAGTATATATTAAATGGATTAAAAACTGACTGATAGATCTAAAAAACTAATTGTAAATGAGGAAAGGTTAGCTGATGAGTGTATTTCTAATGGGGCCCCACAGCACTGTATTCATGGCCCAATACCATTTAATGTCTTTATCAACGATCTGGAAAAAAAATTGAAAATCGTTACTAGTAAAGTTTGCACATGACTCAGAAAAGGTTGGAGTGATAAAAAAATCATAAAGACAGGTCACTTGTCCAGAAGAATATAGATCATTTAGTAAGCAGGATTCACTTGAACAAAATGCATTTTGATCCAACCAAATGTAGGCCATATATCTAGGAAGCAAGAATGTAGGCTGCATTTATAGGACAAAGGACTGTTTGTGAAAGTAGCAACTCAGAAAAGAACTTAAGGATCAAAGGAAATCAACTGAACACAAGCTCATGGTACAGCACATTGGCTGAGAAAGCAAACAATCCTTGGCTGTATAAGCAGCTGAATATGAAGCAAAAGGAGAGAGATACTGACACTATATACACAGCATTGGTGAGACCATAACTCTATATACGGTGTCCTGTTCTGATGTCCACACTTCAAAACTAATGTGATTTATCCAAGAGAAGGTGAAGAGGCGATTTGGGCAGTCTATAAGTACCTGAATTGGGAGAATATTTCCAATCATAGAGCTCTAGCAAACACAAACATAAACCAGTTCAGTGACTGGAAATTGAAGCTGGACAAATTCAGACTAGACATAAGATGCAAATTTTTAACAGCAAGAGGAATTAACCACGGGAACAAAAGACCTAGGCACGTGGTGGGTTTGCCATCACTTGGAGTCTGTAAATCAGGATTACATGTCTGTCGAGTAGACAAGCTCCAGCTCACCCAGAAGGTATGGGCCTGAGGCGTCACTTCACTTTGTTAATTCCATTACTTCGGCTATTTAGGAATCTAGGCCAGATAAGCATTATGGTCCCTTAAGATCTATGAATATGAACTTTCTCTCATCAGCTGTGAACATGTGAATGGTTTTCTGTATCTATGGCAATTAAGTACATTTGAGGCTTGTGTGAAAAGCTATGATTTTTTGCAATGCAGAGATATCAAATGTGAGAGAGACTGAATATAAAGGAGCTATGCAGAATTCCAATTACTTTAATTAATTAATGGCCATGGATCACATTGCTACCAACCAAATGCACATCCAAACTCTGCATAAGCCGCAATTTGCTCTCGTTATCCACCTCTCTATCTAATGTATTGAAAATGACTAACAAGTTAAAATGTTGCCTACATTCCCTCAGATTGGTCTGTCAGGGATTCAAATCATCTGTAAAATGATCACCTTGTTAAAAAGTCACTTGAAATGCTTGAACATGTATTTGGATTGTAAGCAATGACATTCTTAGAAACATTCCAGAACAGCAGCCTGTTTAGCAAGGGGAAAACACCTCACTCTTCAGTAACAGTGCTCACCACGTTGGCATGCAGCTGTGGGGAAATCCAGTGCAATTGGATTCCCACTCTCCCCATTTCAGAATTGCCCTTACTCTGCACATCTTTAATCCTGGAGTTTTAAAAGCATCGATGTTCAAGGTCACAATCTACCAAACTCATTTCCCTGTCTCAGAAGGGAATCTACTGTCAAGGGTTTAAGTAAAATTGGCTGTAATTGTAACTCACCTTGCGGGTCTGAGCCCATTAAACACATTTAATGCGTGTGAGCAATGACTTGCCTGTAGGTATGGAATTAAAAGTCAAGGGAAAGAGAGGAAGAAATAATCTAGATAAATGACTTTATTCCCTCAGGTGACATCTAGCTAGAGCAGATCCTCAGTGCTGTGCAAGTTGTAACAGAATTGTGAATAGTGAACAGAGGGGATACATGACTTATATGCTGCTAAACTACATGCCTCGTTACTTATGCTTAGTGTCTTGTAGGAAGATCTAAAGACAGTTCATTCAGCTGCACCAAACCCATCTGATGTAAAAAAGGGAGAATGGGAGGGAAACTTTCAAATGTAGAAGGGCTTTGAAATGTCAGCCCCTGAGGATTAGGCCCAAACGCTACACACTCATATTTTTAGCCCCCATACACAGTGGAGCATATGCTTGACGGCTAGTTTGCAGGCACAGGAGATGCAAGGGTGAGGGGATAAGAGCTACATATTTCTACCCTAGGCAATTATTTTCTTTAAAGTGCTGAAACTGGAAAATGAAGAGAGCAGCTGAATAGCTTGACAGATTTATCTTCTTTCAGGGAAAGAGCTGATACACCTGCACAGGAAACCGTTTCATAATAAAATCCTCAATTTTCACTATCTGCAATCTTGTCTCTTGTGCTAGAGAAGGCAATTCATAAAAGGCAGGTCAACCCAGATCCTCTGGTCTGCAGACACTCTTCTATGAAGTCCAGCTTTATACAGCTCATGGTCACTCTAGTTTTTAAAGATCTCCCAGTGAACTGAGACTAGGTGCTCTCTCTGTTGATCAGATCTGAAATCTACTGTATGGGAATCTGCAAACAACACTGTTGCCTTTCTTTAAATATAACATGTTAAAACCATTAAAGACCCAATACAGGGCTCCCAACTTAGCAGAGACAAAGGTCTGTGGGCCACAAGGTGTTTTCACAAGTGTTCTAGTCTCTCTAGTACACCCCTGAAGCAAAAAGCCTCTTACTTGTAATGACATCTCGATCAACATCAGCAGCTTCTTGATTCCGATCCACACTTTCTTCCCGTGGACATGCTGTGCAATGGTGCTGCGTTCTTGATCTTTGAAGTTCCCGAGAAGCTGGAAAGAAACCCAGAAGATAGCCAGCAGAATTAGATGGGCAATTGTGCCAGCTACACTGCTGAGTGCAGAATTAGAAAACAGTCCTTAGCTTAGTCTTGGAAAGTTAAGAATAACTACCTGGAGGTGCTCCACGAACAATACCAGGATTCTTTTATGGCATAGCTGTTATAAACAATATCACACAGAGCCAACCTTTCACTGATTTACTTTCTCAATCGCATATCCTATCCTAGTTTTCCCCATATGGTAGAGTATATATGGAACGTAGTGATGTGTGCTAGAGCAACCTTGCAAAATGGTGGTAAAAATTACCAGGCCCAAACCCCCGTTCATGATGATAATGATGATAATGAAACACGAGAAGTACCATTGTGGAGTGCCATTTTGCAAAGCCATACTAACACTCTGACAAGCATTTTCATTACCTGCGACAAACTCTACACAGCTGTGGAGGAGCAGAAGCAGGGTGGGTTTGGTACTGTGGGAGGCCAAGCTCCTCTTGAAGTGCTGACCACCCTCAGCTCCCATTAGTCAGCTCAGTAGGAGTTCAGTGCTCGCAGAATTGGGCCCCATGACTCCAGCTTCTCAAGTGTGTTGAGGACAACTGCAATCTCTTTTCTATGGTCTCTAAACCTTTTCTGACCACAGAAAAATGAAGTCACTTCCTCTCCATATTCTTCCTCTTCCTGTATCTGCTTCCTTCTCTCCTGCTTTCCTTGCTCTAGGAAACATTACGTTCAATGAAGTCTAATAACTGGCATTGGGCTACTAGGATGATCTGAAAAATGAAAAACCTGCCTTATGAGAGGAGACTCAAAGAGCTTGGCTTGTTTAGCCTCACCAAAAGAAGGTTGAGGGGAGATATGATTGCTTTCTGTAAATACATCAGAGGGATAAATACCAGGGAGGGAGAGGAGTTCAGCATCAATGTGGACACAAGAACTAATGGATATAAATTGGCCATTAGGAAGTTTAGATTTGAAATTAGATGCAGGTTTCTAACCATCAGGGGAGTGAGGTTCTGAAACAGCCTCACAAGGGGAGCAATGGGGGCAAGAAACCTAGTTGGCTTCAATTCCAAACTTGAGTTTTTTATGGAGGGGATGGTATGATGGGACAACCTAGTTTGGCAACTGACTGATATTTGACTACTAGGGGTAAATATGCCAATGGCCTGTGAAGGATGTTACATGGGGGGTTCTGAGTTACTACAGAGAATCCTGTCTCAGTGTCTGGCTGGGGAGTCTTGCCCACATGCTCAGGGTTTAACTGGTTGCCATATTTGGGGTTGGGAAGGAATTTCTCCCCAGGGCAGATTGGCAAAGGCTCTGGGTTTTTTTTGGCTTCCTCTGTAGCATGGGTCACTTGCTGGTGGATTCTCTGTACCTTTAAGTCTTTAAATCATTATTTGAGGACTTCAGTAACTCCGACTTAGGCTAGGAGTCTATTACAGAAGTGGGTGGGTGAGGTTCTGGGGCCAAGTGGTCAGACTAGTTGATCATAATACTCCCTTCTGACCTTATAGTCTATGAGTCTATAGTAAAGGAGGCTATTGTTTCAAAATACATATCTACTGTCCCCTCCACGCAGGCAGCTTTTGATTCCATTAATTCAGTGCTCTATTGCATGGATATTATTCACACTAAGAGTTACTTCAGGCGGTCTTTCAGTCATGCAGGACGTTCTCCTTACCTCTAAAGCCTCCATCAGCTGCTCTCCTGTTGCAATATTGGGTACATGAATGGTGGTGCTGAAAGCATCTAACATTTCCATTTCCTCCAGGACATCTTTACGGCTGGTGGTTCCAATGATTAAAAGCTTGCGACCCTGCCCATATAAGAGGGAATAAATGTCAAGAAAAGAAAGAAAAAAGGAAACCACAGGAGTCACCCTTGAGGGATTTGGTTAACTGCAAAGAAAACAGAGGGGTTCCCCTGGAGGAAAAATGCTGCTTAAAGCCCTTACAACGTATCTCTAAAAGACTGAAAAATGAGAGATATCTTATTTAAAATACTGGTAGTCCCCAGCACAAATCTCTACCAAGGCAATGTCTAAGTCTAAGACTAAGGAAATAAGAATCCTTCTTGTCCATCAGGATTCAGATGGGACCAAAGAAGACTGCATGTTAAGCCACATCCATAAAGCCTGGTTATCGGAAATTTTCTGCTAAAATGATCATGGGTGACCTGTGCATTATCATTACAGTTCAAAGTTAACGCTTATTGTGCAAGCACACCTCTCAAAGCTAGAAATTTTGTGGCTGTGATGACTGTTGGGAGCCCTGGCATGAAAAGTTCCAGCCACTTTCAGCATTTTTACCACGGGTCAATGTAAAAATGTCAGAACTGCCAGAATCTTATGTACAGTCACCTTCCAGTCACCACACTAATGCTGCTGGAGGCTAGGCCAACAAGCATCTCATTGGATTATGCTCTGAAGTGGTGTTTTCCACAGCCAGAAAGGACAGAAACAATTGTTTTCTGAAGTCAACACGAAAGCTTAAATTCCAATGAAAACAATGTGAGAAGCAGAGAAGAGCAAGTCTGACACATCCAGAGCATCTCCTCTCCCTACACTTAAAACCCTTTTTACTGCTGTTAGAATTCAAGAATAAATAGGAATCATGAAAACGAATAAAGTCACCCATTTTGTTGAAAATACCAAATTCATTTTAATCCAATGATAAGCTATTATACAAAGATTTTTATCCACAGATTTAAATTCACTTTAAAGGTATCATCCCCATTTTACAGTTGAAGAAACTGAGGCACACAGGAAGTGGGTGGCAGAAGTGGAAGTAGAACACAAGCCTCCAGTTCAGTGCTCTGACCCTTGACTGTTGCAAGGGCTACAAAGGAAAAACCATGTAACATGGATTCACCAAGGGAAAGTCGTGTCTGACCAACTGATTGCTTTCTATGAAGAGGTGACTGGCTCTGTGGATGAGGGGAAAGCGGTGGGCGTGATATATCTTGACTTTAGCAAAGCTTTTGATACGGTCTCCCACACTATTCTTATCAGCAGGTTAAAAAAGTATGGGTTGGATGAATGGACTATAAAATGGATAGAGAACTGGCTAGAGCCAAGTGCTCAACGGCTCCATGTCTAGCTGGCAGCTGGTCACAAGTGGAGTGCCCCATGGGTTGGTCCTGGGGCCGGTTTTGTTCAACATCTACATTAATGATCTGGAGGATGGGGTAGATTGCACCCTCAGCAAGTTTGCAGATGACACTAGCTAGAGGGAGTAGTAGATACCCTGGAAGGGAGGGATAGGATACAGAAAGGCCTAAACAAATTGGAGGATTGGGCCAAAAGAAATCTGATGAGGTTCAACAAAGACAAGTGCAGAGTCCTGCACTTAGGAGGAAGAATCCCATGCACAGCTACAGACTGGGGACCGACGAGCTACGCAGCAGTTCTGCAGAAAAGGATCTGGGGGTTACAGTGGATAAGAAGCTGGATATGAGTCAGCAGTATGTCCTGGTTGCCAAGAAGGCTAATGGCATATTGGGCTGCATTAGTAAGAGCATTGCCAGCAGATCACGGAAAGTGATTATTCCTCTCTATTTGGCATTGGTGAGGCTGCATTTGGTGTATTGTGTCCAGTTTTGGGCCCCCCACTACAAAAAGGATATGGACAAGCTGGAGAGAGTCCAGCAGAGGGCAACAAAAATGATTAGGGGGCTGGAGCACAAGACTTATGAGGAGAGGTTGAAAAAATTAGGCCTGTTTAGTCTGCAGAAGAGAAGAATGAGGGGGGATTTGATAGCAGCCTTTAACTACCTGAAAGGGGGTTCCCGGGAGGATGGAGCTAGGCTGTTTTCAGTGGTGGCAGATGACAGAACAAGGAGCAACCGTCTCAAGTTGCAGTGGGAGAGGTCAAGGTTGGACATTAGGAAAAAGTTTTTCACTAGGAGGGTGGTGAAGCACTGGAATGGGTTACCTAGGGAGGTGGTGGCATCTCCATTTTTAGAGGTTTTTAAGCTGAGGCTTGACAAAACCCTCGCTGGGATGATTTAGCTGAAGATAATCCTGCTTTGAGCAGGGGTTGGACTAGATGACCTCCTGAGGTCCCTTCCAACTCTAATATTCTATAATTACACTACTGAAGCAAATCTGTTTCATAGGTTAGTGGCAGTTCAGAGATGTGCACTATCGAATATAAGATTTACACAGATCATAAGATTAAAACAATTGTGTAATGTTAATATAGTATCCATAAAAACAATAAGTGCTACCATTCTGTACAATAGGACAAATTGAAGATCTCTCTCTCTCACCGAAACCTGCTCCCATTGACTGCACTCAGATAGTCACTGTCAATTTACAGGACTTGTCTGTCAGAATGGGACCATGTGATTATTGGATGGCTGGACTTTTGCGGGATGCTGTCTGAGGAATTCCGAACACCTTCCAGAGCAGATCACCGCACTAATTTAATCCAAACTGAGGGTTCATCACAGATCTAGATTAACAGGGTTTATCACTGACAGATATTTAACCATTGCAATAATTAAGGTACTTACTGTAATCAAGCACATAAATGACTAATACTGATGAATTACTGCCATTTTTAATATCTTAGTGCAGAAACAAGAGCTACCCCAACAGCTGAACAGGCACCACAACCCAGCCTTAACAGCAAACATCTCTATTACAGCAGAGCACAAACAGCCCAATTGGGCGTGCGACCCCATCACCCTAAGTGCTGTAAAGATACAGATAAGAGATGACCTCGATCCCAACCTGGGATTTTACAATCCAACAGATATGGTTTCCAAAATTAACCTGAACACTATGATCAGCTGGAACAGAGTTACGAGTAACCATAACATCACTGACTACTTGAACATGCACTCCATTTTCTTGCCTGGGTCCTTTTAAAATTATTACTGCTCTCACCCAAGGCCCTCTTGCTATTTGCTGCAGCATAAAGATGAGGCTGACAGAAAAATGGATGCTGACTGCAGTGCAGAACAGAACAGACAGGGACACACATGGAGAAGACCACCTGACCAAGTGAGGGGAGGCAGGGTGTGTACATTTTGCAATGAACTGATTCCGTGTCTGTTACAGGTTATCTATCAGCTACCGCTGCAACATCTCGGAGGTCAACTGCAAAAGGAGCATTATGCAGCATTCCACCACTTTAGCGGCTCTCACAAAAGTGGAGATTTCCAGCTACCCCAGCTAGCTAGCAGGGTGTGGTGAGTAGAGGGGGTGGGAAAATGCTTCCCCCAGCACCCCTCACAACATTTCAACAACCACAAAATGTTTTCATTGAAATGTTAAGCAGAAGATTTCAGCGTTTCATAAAAAGAAAAAAATTCAATTTTGGTGGCCAAAATCTGAAACATTTCTAAATGGAATTTTTTCAGTTTTGGGTTTCTGACAAAATAAATCTGAGGAAAGCCAATTTTCCATTAGAAAAGGAGAAAGCTGAGTAAGAATGGCAGGGGCTGGTGAAGACACCACACACACTGACTGGGCCTAGACTGGATTCTTACTAGGGAGAGAAAAGGCAGCTTCAAGACAAACCCTGTCTGTAACTCTCACACTCAGTGGTCTGGGGCCATTGCTTTTTTCAGCCTAACCAAATATATAAGGAAAGATGTTCCAAATAAGTCAGGCAACCCCACTTAAACTTCTCCACTAGTTTCTACCCTGCATCATATCACCAAGCACACTTTTAAACAGTTGCCAGAAAGTCAAAGCTCAGGTCCCACTACCATCAGACCCTGAGAGGAGCTGAGCTATCTGGAGATAGGCGGCTGACAGCAAGGGAACAGGATACGCACTACCTCAGAAGTCAACATATAACAAGAGGTCTCTAAGAAAAGAATCTCTGCCACAATCAATAATTTAAATACAGGTTGTATGAGCAGAATTCATTTGCATTTCAGAAGTGTCACCCAGTCTGTTCAGCACATTAATGTGAAAGTGTAGAGGTGGGGAGTGCTTCACTCTGGTATTATCTGTGAAACGCATTTGAAAATGAAGAACTGAACAGCAGTCATCCATAGTGATGAAGGCTAATCACACGACAGAGTTTTACAATCACACGCTGGGGCTTTTCTATCCATTTTCATCTTACTTTAATACAGAGATGGTGTACTTCTACAGTGCCTGACTGGGCCTTGCAGCATGTGGCAGATGAAGCCTCACAATCCCTCTGTAAGGTAGATATGTCATTATCCTCATTTACAGTGGATAATACTGAAGCACAGAGAGTCCAAGGCCAGCATTTTCACAAGTGGCCTCCTGTTTTCAGTGCGCACCCTGAGAAACTTAGGGACTAGCTGCCACAGATTATGAGCAATGACAATTCCTGGGCAAGTCAAGAGGAGCTGCAGGCGCTCTACATGTAAGAAAAGGGGTTTCAAGTTGGTGACATAAGAATTAGGCACCAATGACAAGCAGCAGCTGTTTAAACAGTACAGTGCATCACTGTACAATGGCTTGAGACAGATGATTTTGCTTCAGAATCATCCTTTAGGAGGCTGAGAATTAGAAATATTGACTCTGCCACTGATTTACTGAATGGCCATGGGCATGTCTCTTAGCCTATCTGTGCCCCAGATGCTTGATCTGTATAATGGGGAAAATACTTACCACAACGTATAAAGCATTTTGAAATTCAAGGATGAAAGCAAGTGGTTTGTTCACCACTCTACTCAAATGACTTCAACAGACAGATAAGAGTCAACATAAACAGCACGGGGACTCGGCTACTCAAAAGATTATTCAGATCCCCCAAGAGAGCAAACAGGGCTCTAAGCAGCAACCAAGTTCAGTAAATCTCATCATTCCATGACAAAAGAGCCAGTAAGAGCCTTACTGAGAAGCTGCAACTCCATTACAGCAGGGCAATGACAGAAAGCAGAGGGAGAGAATAAAGCTAAGATAATTCCATATGTCTCCATGCTTCATAGAGACTATTCACTTTTCCTTGGTTCCTCATAGCTTTTTAATGGGCCTTTTGGGTGACTGGACTCCTTCCTTAAGTGATGGGGGGTTTTAAACAACATGCCAGATTCTGCTCTGTTACACAGATGTAAATCCAGAATAACTACTGACTAAAATAAAGTTACGCCCAGTTTACACCATTATAAAGTAAAGCAGCATTTGGTTCTATTACTTTTTAAACCTACTGTCCCCCACACACATGCAAAGCAATGGTGGGACATCAATATTCTGCATGTGGAACTATACCAGACAAGGAGCATGTTCCACACCCCTCCCCCCTTCACAAATCTGAAGAAGCCTGCCAAGACCCAGAAAAGGGGCGGGGGGGCCTCCGGGAGCATTGGAAGGGCATTCGCAAGGGTGTCCGAGAGCATCTTGCTAAGCCGGACATTTCACAACACTGAACAAATTGTACGTCTAGCTTAGTTAGGGGATGCTGCAATGGTCTTTCACTCCCGAGCTGATTGTTAGCTTTTCATAGGAACCAGCGGGGAAGCACATGTGAAATCTCTGTGGAGTTGGTGCGCGTCCCCATGCCTTGTGTGACTCTGCATGTAGATGAAGCAGCCGCTTAGGCTTTCAGAGCTGCTGCTGCTTAGTTCTCAGAGAAGTCCTTTTCTCCAGCTTGGCTCCCTGCTGCGACAGGCCTTTTCAATCTTTCTATTTCTCTCCCACCCCCATCTCTTCTGCTGCAGAACACAGGGAAATCTGATTGAAATAAAGACCTAGGAGAACGTGTTTTATTTTCTTTTCTTCAATCCATTTTAGAAAAGCTTTTTAATTGGTTTAAAAAGATGCTAAACAAAATGCAATGTTTTTCAGTCTTCTTGAACTGGTAATAGATACCACTTTTTAAGCATTGTTCAAGGGAACTATGAATCATGGAGTACACAACACAGAATTTAAAGTAAACTCAGAGAGCTTTTCTATGGCCTTTAAAGTCTTATAGATTTACTTTGCAAATTTTTTTTAAAAAAAGCAAACAAGTCAGAAATCCCAGCTCCCCAGGGGCTGCTATCCAACAAGCATTTTTAGTTGTGCATGGGAAGTGTAAAGACTAACAGTCTCAATGCGGAGAGGGGGAATCTGGGAGGCAGCTTCCATAAGCCAATTTAACACAGAGCCAGGTATCTTGATGCATAATAATATAGAGGCCCAGAAATGTCCCTCTTACACACTAATTTTGCCCATGGTAGTTGTGGGAAGCTGTTCACAGATTAAATGTATACATTGTCAGTGATGACATGATGACTGTGTGAACGTGTAATCTAGGCACTTACGCTATGAGTATGTGTTCAACTGCGACATACTCTGTCTCCCACTCACCACATCTTTGTGGTTCCTATAGCTCTGTCAAACAAATGATATTGTGCACGCTGTTTGACAGCAATGTGAGAGATGACACTTGTCTCTTCAATGGCATCTCTCATGAGTGCTTTGGATATGCTTGGTGTAAAGGTCAGGGTATTTTTATTAGGAGTTTAAACTAAGGTGTTGATCCTGCAGAGACTTATGTGCTTACTTTATGTGATGCATGAGAGTAGCACCTATATAAGGAGCCAGGCACTCAGGCAGCAGCACAGGAGCCAGCAA
>ML675642.1:511902-641573 GCA_007922155.1 Mesoclemmys tuberculata
GGAGGTCAGACTAGATGATCATATTGGTCCCTTCTGACCTATGAGTACCAATGGGATTTACGCACATAAGCCTGTAGAATCCTGACCAAAAGCAGCAGCTAATGCTGTGGGAGTGACTGATCACGCAGTATTGCCTGCCAGTCATTCCCATTCCAAACCCCCACCTCTCCCTTCAAGTTTTTTGAGCACCATAAAGACTCAGTCTTTAAGGTGAGACGGGACCAATACAATCTAGTCTGATCTGCACAATGCAGGCCACAGAACCTCACCCACCCACTCCTGTAATAGACCCCTAACCTAAGACTGAGTTACTGAAGTCCTCAAATAATGATTTAAAGACTTCAAGGTACAGAGAATCTAACAGCAAGTGACCCGTGCCCCATGCCATGGAGGAAGCCAAAAAAACCCCAGTGCTTTTGCCAATCTGCCCGGGGGGTGGGGGTGGGGGGAAGGATTCCTTCCCGACCCCAAATATGGCGATCAGTTAAACCCTGAGCATGTGGGCAAGACTTACCAGTCAGACACCCAGAAAGAATTCTTTGTAATAACTCAGAACTCACGCCATCTAACATCCCATCACAGGACATTGGGCATATTTACCGCTAGTAATCTAAGATAAATCAATTGCCAAATTAGGCTGTCCCATCATACCATCCTTTCCATAAACTCAAGCTCAGTCTTGAAGCCAGCTAGGTTTCTTGCCCCCACATATAAAACCCTGTGACTCTCAACCTCCTTTGCCTCCTCAGATCAAAGCCCCATGTCATAATCACAACCCTTCTGGTTAAAGGAAACACCCTTTACAAAAAATGCTTGTCCTCTTCCTGCTGCAGTGCGGGTTTGAGATTTAGCTTTTCCTTAATGGAAAAATTCTTCACTCGCAGTCACAGATGTCTGAAGAGCACATAAAAAACTAGAAGCTTGCTATGGAGTCTCTACAATACTCACTATGCCTTCTTGTCTCAAAGGCGCCTGAAACACCACAGAGTAAGAATTCTTAGCCACACATAAATTCATCCTGCTCCCAGGAGACTTCAGGGGTAATGAGACGCAGATAGGGGCAAGAAATGAGCAGTGGATACACATATCCAGATCTGGTGCACTTTATTAGGCTCCTTTCTCTAAGTGACCCTTTCAGCAAGACTGGACAGAGTTCATTTCCATCACTAACTTCACTCCAATAACTTTCAGCATGAGATATTACTATGAGATATTTACAAATATTATTTCAAGTTTCTTGCTAATGTGGAAACACATTAGGCTTATCCTCAGAAGTAAACTGCACATGCCTATTCTTTTGATTTTTTCTTTATGCTATGTTATTTTCACAATCAAGTTAGGAAGCTAATGGAAAGCATGTAATATTTACTGCATCCTAAAAAGATCTTAAATACTATGAAATTAAAAAAAATAGCTTACTGCAAGAAACCCTGACTTCTATCTGTAACAAAGCATGGAGTGCAAAGTATCACCCATGCAGTTCAAAGCCAAGTTAGGAAATTCAAAGTTTATTTTTATCCCAAATAATGTAAAACCATATTTTATAACCTCCAAGAAATACTGGAAGAAACTTAAATGTCTGTCTTATCTCTGCACTCTCTGTCATTCTGTTATTTAAATAAATGATTTTCTTAGAACTTTGCACATAGAGAAGAAAGATCCTTGCCCAAACCTCTGGAGAGAACACACAGCGAATGACGACAACAAGCCACGTGAGAAGGGAAAGAAAAAGCAGGTCAAGTTAACTGATTTGTACTGTATCTGTCTGGTTTTGCACTTTTTGTAAAATAGGTATGTTCTAAATTAAGAGTTTTCCTTAGACACATTATCACAAATATTAGTGTCCACTTGATTAATCTAAAATGGCTGGGCATTTAAATAAGGCCTGGTCTACATTAGAGTTTTGTCAACAAAGTCAGCTTTTGTCGACAAACGGCGGTGTACACACACTACAATGCTTCTCCCTCTGACAAAACGCTCCTGCTTTTCTGACAAAATAAAACCATCTTGATGAGAGGTGTAGAGTTTTTTGCGGAAAAGTTAGATTGACAAAGCAACAGTGTACACACTTTGCTTGGTTATGTCACTGTAAATGGTCTCCAGGAGGTGTCCCACAATGCCCATCTTGATTGCTCTGCTCAGCAATTTGAACTCCAATGCCCTGCTGCCAGAAACACAGGCATCTGCCCCTCCCCTTTTTAAAGACTCAGGAATTTTTTAACTTCCACTTCCTGCTTGGTCTGCATGGAGAGCTCACATCACATCTTCCCAGCTGTGCATGGTGGCTCCATGCAGCAAACGCTTTCCTGCTTGGAGAACACCAGAGCTGTTTGATCTGCCAATACAGAAGCGCTTACCGTGCCCTCCCCAAACTCCTCCCACACATTCCTTCCAACCTGCCAGCCCAACTCAGTACCCAGTTCACGCCATCCCTTAGGACAGCTTCCAAAATGGTAGCTAGAGTTACACAGCTGGGAGCCCACACTATCCCTCACTAGGGATGTAAAAGGCTAACTGTTCAAATATTTTAAACAGCTGATTACTGTTTAAAGTGGGGCGGGGGAGGGGAAGGAGTGGAAGCTGGGCTGGTTCCCTGCTAGCTAAGAGCAGCTGGGCAACTCTTGGTCATGGGAAGCCGCAGAGCCCAGCATGGGGGGAGGAGGGGAGCTACAGCTGGGTTGGGCTCAGCTCCCCATGAGTGAGAGCTGCCCAGCTACCACCACAGCTAGGCAGCTCTCACTTGGCACAGCGGTTGCTGCTAAAATTGATACACAATGGCAATTGAATCATTTGCAAATCATTACAAATCATGGTCAGGAATCATCCAAATTTTAATGCAAGGTGATTAGTAAAGAGCATGGCACAGTGCTATTTAGAAAGACCGATTGTCAAAACGGTGCCTCAAGGTTTTCCTGATTTGAATAGCCTCCCGTTGTGCCTCTCTATTAGCCCTGATATCTGCTTGCTCTAACTCAGCTGCCAGGCAATCCGCCTCTGTGCTCCAATCAGGGTGAAACTTTTCACCCTTGGCCTCACAAATACTATGGCACACACAGCAGGCAGCAATAACCATGGGAATATTTTCCTCATTTAGATCTAACCTGCCATAAAGGCATCACCAGTGCGCTAGAATGTGCGTTTTGCAGATTAAAAAGGTCATTCGGCACCTGCGCAGCCTGTTATTGAAGCGCTCCTTGCTGCTGTCCAGATTACCCACATAAGGTTTAAGGAGCCATGGCAGTAAGAGATAGGCTGGGTCTCCCAGGATAAGTATGGCATTTCAACATCCCCCACTGGAATCTTGTTGTCTGAAAAGAAAGTCTCTGCTTGCAGCTTTCTGTACAGACCAGTGTTCCTGAAGGTGCGTGCATCATGCACCTTTCCTGACCACCCAGCATTGATGTCAGTGAAATGTCCACAGTGATGCACAAGCACCTGCAATACCATAGAGAAGTACCCCTTTCTATTTATGTACTATGTTGCAAGATGGTCTGGGGCCAAAATTGAGATATGCGTGCCAGCTATCGCTCCACCACAGTGGAATCCCATTGCTGCAAAGCCATCCACTATTTCACATACATTCCAAGAGTCACAGTCCTTCGCAGCAGAATGTGATTAATTGTCCTGCACACTTGTGATAATGCAGTCCTAACGGTGGACTTCCCTGCTCCAAACTGATTCACAACCGATCAATGGTTGTCTGGAGTTGCCCTTTTCCACATAATGATAGCCACATGCTTCTCCACAGAAAGGGCAGCTCTCATTCCGGAGTCCTTTCGACACAGACCAGGGGCAAGCTCCACGCACAGTTCCAGGAAGGTGGCTTTCCACATCTGAAAATTCTTCACCCACTGCTTATCATCCCAGACCTGAATAATGATGCAATCCAACCACATGGTGCTTGTTTCACACACACAAAAGTGATAGTCCACCATATGCAGCTGCTCCATGAATGCCAAAAATAATCTGGTGTTGTTTCGTTTCATGGCACACCAGATTCCTGTTCAGATTGGGAGCTCATGATATGCTGCCTGACCATCCATTAAGTGTTCATAACACTGACTACCACAGTGGAAAGTAGTGCAGGATCTATCCTTTCAGACAAAGATTGCGGGTGCACAGTAAACAGGGCCCATTGAAAAATGCCACAAAATGCAATCAGAAACCCACAGAATGATGGGATACATTTTTTCTATCATGGGACATTGAGCCTGCACCCATGATACACTGCGATCCTCTCCACCTTCCCACAACTCCTAGCTGCAGAAGATAGTGAATTGCACAGCAGGATAGCTACCCACAGTCCACAGGAATGTTGAGTGAACAAGCACAAGCGATGTAATTATAACACTTTTTGATTGTCGGTATAACATGCATCAACAAAACTCTGTAGTGTAGACAAGGCCTAAGTCTAAGCCCTGGTCTACACTTACCAGGCGATTTGACAGCAGTCAACAGGAGTTACTCTGCATAGCTTGTGTAACTCCCATCGACTACTGTGCTTCCCTTCTGTGCAGCGTCTTCATTGCACTGCGCCGATGGGAACCCCGTTCCTGTCAATGCAGCGCTACACAACTTGAGGGGATGGTTTTAGTGCTTCAACTTCTGGATCGAATGAGCGGGTCTTCATTGACCGCTCAATTGATCCAGATTCGCTACCATCAGATTGACCTCATTGCCACAATCAGTGTAGACATACCCTTAGTAACTAGGCTGAAACAAAAGGCTTTTTTGGGTAGGTCCTAATTTATTCTTCTTAGGAAGGCAACAGTTAAAAGATGTTTACAGAGATGTTTGTAGGAGACTATTTAAGATGAGAGGTGTTCAGTGCTCACTTCATCTTATGTGGTCTCCAACAACATGTGTTAACTTTGCATGCTGTTCCAATCTGTTCTAGCATGTATTTAGCTATGACACTCTGCTTACTTTCTCCAGACCTGAAGAAAAGCTCTGTGAAGCTTGAAAGCTTGTCCTTCCATCAACAGAAGTTGGTTCAATAAAAGATATTACCTCACCCACCTTATATCTCTCATATCCTGGGACCAACATGGCTACCACAACACTACAAACAAGTAATTTTTGTGCAATATTAAGAATAAACCAATCTTGGTGCTGCTGCTTATCTGCAACCACCCATCCCAATCTATGCATGGCAGAGCCAAACTCTTCCAAGACAGGTTTGGGGGACACCTGTGTGTTTTGTAGAGGACAAAGAGTTCTTTAGTAGAAATCTTCTCTCTTGCAGTTTGCTGCTGCTATTAACAGAAGCTGTGGAACTGAAGTACTCTATTCCAGTAGGAATTTTGTCACTCACTTCTGTAATTAAACCAAAAACTGTCCTAAATAAAAGAGTTTATTTGTGCATCATTACTACTTTATGTTCCAGCATGTGACAATGAGAATAGGCTACCAATTGATTTGGTATGTGTTGTTTTGCTTCCTTTGCCACATCCTTTCTTCAACTTTGCCCATATTCCACAGGCTCAAACAGTGGAATTCAAATGAAAAGCCAGGAAGTGGTGCTAAAGACCCTTTCCTCTTGCTTCCCCTAAAGAAAACCCAGGTAAGTTGTCACTTGCAAGATACCTAAACTTCATCATGTCAGCGAACATAAGTACAAAGACCTTCTGAGCCCAGTTTTCAACTATGGAGTCTACCATCAGACTTCAAAAACATTCATTTTCACTACTACCTGGGAATTTCAGCTGCGGTAGACAGGATAAAAATCCATGCTCAACTGAAAACACCCAGAGACACCTGAGGAAACTCATTTTTTTTAAAATTAGATAAGAGAAAGACAACCATCCCTTAGTTTGGAAAGATCAAAATTTACTGTTTGTTTCTCAGACAAATTAATGGCCAGAGAATTTTTATCTTAATTCTGTAAACTTGCTGCATATTCAACATAGGGTCTTCTTACTTGAGAAATTTGCAGCTATCCAGAGCTTACTGAATAAACAGCAATGAATCAGGATAAACTCTGTTAAAAACCTTTATTTACCTAAAAGCATTGAGCCACTGCTACAATGAATTTTCTGTCAGCAAGGCGTGAAGACCTCTACTGCAGGGTAATTCTAGGAATGACAATGCCCATGGAAACTCTCATCCTACCACCATACAAATTCCTTACCTGAGGAGGTGCCTTTTTTAGCAACACGAGAAGGGCCTGCAACACCAAGTTGGAGAATCGAGGTCCAATGGGAACATAATCTGGAAGGGAAAAACATTAATATTTTCCTGGATTATGAACATATACATGTCCAAATGACCAGATTTATCATGTTGTACAGCAGGAACCAAATTTTTCGGGTTCATTTTTCGAATTCTATTATGCTCCTCAAAGGAAAACTGAGTGGATTTAAAGGGAAATCTTCATTCTCAGCCTTGCAATCACAATGAAGCAAAAGGAAAAAATATTAGTTTTTAAATTCAGGGATCACACAGCTTCTATTTCCTTGTCACCTGTGAATGCCTACTGTACATCCGCTTCTCAATAAGCCTCTCCACAGAACAGTGGCCTTTCCTTTCACTGCAGGACACCATCATTATTTTAGTTCTGAGTATTTCCTGAGCAGACACTGCCTTATTGTAAGGCTTTATACAATGTGGGCTAAATAGAGAGGAAGCCATTTTACTTGGATGACCTAAATCTGTGACCACAAAAGTGCATTAATAACCAGGGTTTTCAATATACAGTGCCTGTCTATTACGTGAGAAGTCTCTCTCTCACTCCCCCTACCCCTTTTTTGGGGGGCATATTCATTAACGAAAACAAATACTGTGAAAAATCGAACTCGAGGGCCCAAAAGCATTTAAAAATGAATTCACTGCATCAGGCTTGTAAAACAGGTGACAAATCTTGCTACAAACCGTATTCCTGCACTTATAGTGCATGAATCATATGGTCTCTCTCCTGTTCTTTTAAGAATGTCTTGGTTTCTACAATGGAGACACCTTGGGGCAGCTGCCTCATTGCCTTGCCCATGGTGCAGCGAGTACCAGCTGTGACGAGTGCTAGTCTGCCCTCATTCAGATTGGTGGTCATATTTTACACAGTTGTTTAAATGACTGTACAAAGATGCAAGACACTGAAGAATCAGGCCCCTTTCTGACTTGCTAATTAAGCCCATAAATTTCACTTAGTTTAAAACAACACACATGGAGGCTGGAGCACAATGACCAACTCAAATACCTTAGAACAAGATGAAGCCAATTGTGAGGTAGAAGACAAGAACATTATTGCTGGACTTCAGAAATGATACCTTTAGACCATCATGTAGGATCAACTCAAAGCTTTTGAATCACCATACTTAGATTAGACTCCGTACACAGTTATGGTTCATGAATCATTTCATGTCTGTAACATTATGTTGTCTGTTGCACAGTGCAATCAAACTCTATGACTCACCTAGAAGCCTTTCAATGTCATCCACTACTACACAGCTGAGCTGGGACTTGTACGCATCATCAAAGATCTAGGGGAAAAATAACAATTTATTATTGTCACAAACCTTGACATAACAGATCTCCAAGACCATCCATTTATATCCATGAATATGCCTTAAGTTGCTCGAACATATGGTCTTGTGCACTTTTGTGATGCCTCAATCTATTTCAGGCTGGCTGATGTCAGTCTATCAACCAAACAAGCAAAGCATGAACGTGCAAGTCAAAATCCCAGCACCTAACAGGAAAAGGGGGTTTTAAAACATTAAAAGGCCTATATGCTTGTCTCTGTTACCTAAAGCTTACCATCTTGCCTGACAGCTTAGGAGGACCCCTCTCCTTCAGAACCATCCTGTCTTTGGATCACTCTGTTTCCCCAAGAAGAGCCACCAACAAATGCCTCCCACTCTCCCCAAATTCCTCTTTTTAACTCTTTGTCCTTTTGGTTTGGTAGTTCTCAGCCTGGGCAAATGTATTTACAGCTATGTAAATTATCTAGCGCATGTAAGTAGCATCTTCACAGTTTAACAGCACAAGTATTGTTTTTTAATCTTTGGCACTGTTCAGCAGAAGGTGTTTCATGTAGACCCTCTGTGTTACCTTCCCTTTAACACTTTGACTATTAAACTAATTCTCACACAGCAAACATTTCAGTGCGGTCATACAGCAAATATTCCTCTGACTCTGTGACACACGGTACTGATAATTAATATTAATCAGTATTTCTAACTTATTACATATCAGTCCCATGTCCATCACAGCAAGAAATAATGGGATCTGCAGCACTCTGAGGTGGCAGCTTTATTTAAATTAAAAATGCAGGCTTTTACTGAAATCAGTATGACAATGAATAATCCAATTGATACCAAGATTTATCCTATTGATTTTGTTATTAAATTCAATTGATTTTACATTGTTTCCTTGTAATGGCACAGGCAGTGACTAAGCGCCCCACTGGGGCCCCATGTGGCCTTGCAGGCCTCCCAGGGGAGCAGCACAAGGCTCACTTTAACCGCCCATGGCAAGGAGAAGATAAATACTATTAGTAAAATACAACTTCCCATTTTAGCCAGGTTTCACACCAAGAATGATTGTAACAGCTCAGCAGAATCCTGGCTCAGGGCTCCCCAAACTTACAGCTGACATCTAAGTCTCTGAATCAAGTCAGGTGTATCTCCAGGTGCCTGAGAGAACAAAGGCTACCCACCAAAGCCTGCTTGGCTTCTACTCCTCTCTCTCTCTCACTCTGTTTTCTGTTCCTCTTTATATAGAACTCAGTCCGCAAAGCCACACAAGGCCTTGTTGATTATCCCCAGGCTGCACATTCCAGTATGCCCGTTACAAGAATTGTACTCCTTTTCTCTTGCACTCTTTCACACTCCTCCCTCCCAGGCCCTTGCCCTTCCCAAGGCAAGGTCTACGGTCAGTTTCTGACTACACAGGTACTTCACTAGGACAAGCTTCTTAGTTGATTTCACTGGAGCTGGTGGCTTAGCCACTTTCCCTACACCATCTCCTCAAACCTGTGGAGCACCTTCTGCTTAGCAGTCCCCAGGAAGTCTGTAAGTCCCTTGGTCTTATTTTTATCTTTGTCACCGAAGTATGTAGAGACCAGAAGTTGTGTTCCCAATGTCTTATATAGCTTGTACAGCGAACAAGCGTTTTCAACACATTGTAATTCAATTATGAGCACCGGGCATCTCCCATTGATGAACGAACATAAGGCCAACCGCAGTCTCTTCAGCAGCAGACTGGCAGGATACACTCCCAAGCACATCCTTGAAAGTTAAGATCATCCTTTATCCAGGTATGTGATTATTACTGAGCAACGTCTCCAAAAAAGGATTTACGAGAGCCCATTTCTGATCCTCTTGCATTTTGAGAGAGAGATGGGTTCAACAGAGGAAGAGGAGGTTACCTACCTGTAACTGGAGGTTTTTCAAGATGTGTGGTCCCTGTTTGGATTCCAAATGTGGGTGCATATGCATGCCATGCACCGGAGCCAGAAAGTTTTCTTAGTGTCCATTGACCCACATGTGCGTCATGTGCCCCTTGTGTTTGCAACCGAGGCTATAATAAGTTGTGCAGGTCAACGCTACTTCAGTATCCCTCTGACCACTAAATAGTGTGGTCCACAGCAGAGGGGATGGAGGGCAGATACTAGAATCCAAATAGGGACTACACACCTCAAAAAACCTCCAGTTATAAGTAAGTAACCTTCTTTTCTTTGAGTGATGGTCCTATATGGATTCCAAAGTCTGTACTACAGTGCAGCCCATGGCAACATCTGCAGTCATCGTATGAGCCATGAAGGTGTGGATCGGTGATAGATGCCCTGCCAGGAGACATCGGTGAGGGAGGCCACTGTGGCTGTGTGCGCTCAGGTAGACTGTGTCATGACGACATCAAACAGCATTACATTTGTGAGGGTGTAGCATTCATGAACGCACCCAGAGACCCACCTGGAAATGCCCTGAAAGGTGAGGACCTGACCCATGCAACAGTTAGCAAATGACAGGAAGAGTCGTGGTGATGCATGGAAGGCATGGGTTCAGTGAAGGTAGAATGCCAGGGCCCAGAGGATATCAAGGAAGTGTAGGAGGTGTGGGGTTTGAGGTAGAAGACTGGGAGGTGGATACAGTGATTTAGGGGGAACTAAAGAAACTATCTCTGTACAAGGCGCTGTATGGGGGGTTGGTCCTCATGGCTGCCAGTGCACTCACCCATCTAGCCAGTATGATGGCTACCAAGAAGATCACTTTCATGGAGAGATGAGAAGGAGAGGATGTTGCCAGGGGCTCAACGGGTGATTTTGTGAGAGCAGAAAGAACGACATCAAGATCCCAGGTGGGTGTGGGTTTGTGTACGGGCAGGGAGGTATTGAGCAAACCCTTTAGGAAGTGCCCAGTGGTGTGTTGTGTGAACACAGAAGTGCCATCCACCTGGAGGAAAAAGGCACGGAGGGCTGAGAGTTAGATCCAAATGAAGCGGTGGGCTAAACCTGAGGTCTTGAGTGTGAGAAGCCAATGAAGAATGGTAGATATGGATATGTAGATAGCGGGTATTGGTGGCAATGAGCCCAGGAGATGAAGTGCTTCCATTTGTCCTGGTAGCAGGTCCTGGTGGAAGCCCTCCTGCTTTGGGTAAGGATAGCTTGCACAGGGGTGAAGCACGCCCTGTCTGTCTCCAAGCTCCATCCAAAAACCAAGCTGTGAGGAGAGGAGGGCCAGGATTAGGATGTCAGAGTTGGCCCTGGTGCTGCAAGAGAAGAGCCGGCAGTGGTAGGAGGAAGAATGGTGTGTGGACAGAGAGGTTCAGGAAATATGATCTCGGCAAATTTTGCATAGGACATGCAGGAGAAGGGGGATGGGAAGAAAAGTGGAGAGAATCCATCCATGGGAAGCAAAAGGTGACACTCTGCGAGTCCTCCCCCATGGCTCCCCTGGAGCAGTAACGTGAAAGTTTGCAGTTATTGCGAGTGAAGAAGTCTAATTGCGATATGCCCCACTCGTGGAAGAGGCACCCGGGTGGTGTCGTGCAGTTCCCATTCCTGGTTCAGGGTGAGTCCTGCTCAGTGCATCTGCTAGGGAGTTTTGGGTGCCTGGCAGATATGTGACCTAATGATTGATGAACTAGTTCCAGAGGTGGATGGACTCTGAACAAGGGAGGGAGACCTGGTGTCACCCTGTTTGTTGATGTAAACCACTACTTGCAACATTGTCTGAGAACAATTGGATGTGTTTGGCCTGTATATGGGAAAGAAATGTCTGGCATGCTAGATGGACCGCCCTAAGTTCCAGGACGTTTATGTGCACCCTAGATTCTCACGGCGTCCAGATGCTTTACACAGTGTGGTAGCCTAGGTGAGCACCCCAACCTGCAAGGCAGGCATCTGTTGTGAGCGTGGCTTGAGAAGTGGGAGGCTGGAAGGGAGTACCAACCAGCATGTGGGAAGTGTTGGCCCACCATGTGAAGGACATCAACACCTGCTGAGGAAGTAGGACATTGCTATCCAGATTATTGCAGTGTGGTTTGTAGATGAAGAGGAGCCACACATATGAAGATGGGCATGTGGTGTGACTGAGGTTCATGTTGTCATATCGCCAAGAAGGGAGAGACATTGGCAGATAGTGGCATGGGGGTTATGGCATAGGCCTGCAATTTGATTTGTGATGATGGTGAAGCAGGTTGCTGGAAGGAAGGTCCCCGCTGCAATGGAGTCAAGCTGTGTCCCAATGAAGTCTATCATCTGGGTAGGGATGAGGACTGACTTCTCATTTATGCAGACCCCGAGAGAGGCAAGGAGAGCATAGAGCAAGGATGGAACGGAGGGTGGGGGGGGGCGGCAACTGTGACAAGGAGCTGGTTGTCCAGGCAGGGGAAGACAGAGAAGCTGAGATGGTGCATTTGTGCTCCCACAACAGTGAAGACTTTAGTGAATACATGTGGAGCCACCACTATGCTGAAAGGCAAGACTCAGAACTGGTAGTGGCTGGGCCCCACTGTGAGGCGGAGGAGCTTGTGATGGGTTGGGTGAGTATCGATGGGGAAATAGGCATCTTGCATGTCGAGAGCTGTGAACCAAGCCTCTTGGAAGACATAGGAGGTAAGCAATGTAAGTGTTACCTTTGGAATTTAGATTGTCAGATAAAGCCAGAGATCTAGAATGGGGTGGCACCCTCCATCCTTCTTCAAGATGAGGAAGTAAGGCAAGTAGAACCCCCGGCCTTGCAGCGAGGCATGAACATTTTTATGGCACCCTTGAGGAGAAAAGCATCAGCCTCTTGCTGGAGATCATGAAGGATGGGGTCTCCAGTGGGTAGTTAGGGGGAAATGATGTGGAAACGACAAGAATTCTATAGAGTGGTGATGGTGGATGAACTCCAGTACCCAACTGTCCATAGTGATCTTGCCCCAGTTGTGGGTGAAAAGAGTAAAATGGCCCACAAAAACGACACGGGGCACCATGGGAGGGCTGAGGAGGGGGGGGTCACTGTTTTCGATGTGCGTATCAAAATTGGTGCTTGAATGGCTGCTGGGGAAGGGTGGAGGAAGTGGTCATGGCAAAGTCGGAGTAGCGTAGTCTTTGGGATCACTCTTGGTGGTGTGGTGCCTCCTGCTGGTGCTGATAGTAAGCCAGATAGGGGGCCTGAGGACAGCAACAATATGGTTGTCATTGCTGTCTGTGCTGGCACTGGTGTATAGATGTCGAGGGACCGGAGTGTGGTGCAGTCTTTAAGGGAGTGCAAGGACGCATCGTTCTTCTCACTGAACAGCTTTTGTGCACCGAAGGGCAGGCCCTGTATGGTGGTCTGGACCTCTGGGGAACTTGGAGGATTGCAGCCAGGAGTCTCTATGGAGCACCACCCCAGTAGCTAGTGAGCAAGAGGCAGTGTCAGCCACGTCTATGGCAGCCTCATGGTCCACCTTGGCCACCAGGTGGCTCTCGTCAAGAAGAGCCTGGAATTGCTGCTGTTAGTCTGGCGGAAGATGCACCTTGAACTCCACCAGCTTAGTATTGTTATTAAAATCATATTTTACCAGGAGAGCCTGGCAATTGGCAATCCTGAACTAGAGGCCTGTGGAGAAGTATGCCTTGAGTCCAAGTAGATCCATCTTTTCTGCCAGTCTATGCAGAGGGGTAGACATCAGAGGGTGCTGGTGGGCTTGCTTTGCTGAGGCATGGATCACCAAGAAGTTGGGGAAAGGCTAAGTAAAAAGAAACTCCGCACCCTTGGTGGGGACAAAGTACCATCTCTCTACCCTCTTAGGGGTTGGGGCACAGGAGGTGAGGGAATGCCACACCATCTGAGTTGGATGCAGGATAGCCCCATTAATGGGAAGAGCCATCTGCGAGGGTCCTTGTGGTTGGAAGTTGCCCAGAAGTTGGTGCTGGGTAACCTGGATCTCCTCTAATGGAAGTGCAATATCCACCACCACTCACTGGAGTAGCTCCTGATACTGCTGGGGTTCAGAGATGTGGCTGTATCAAGTATTATCTGCAAGGCAAATAAGGCTAGCAGAGTCCTATGAAGTTTGACTGATTAACAAACTGGGGTGACAGAGTGCTATCACTCAGTTTAACACCAACAAATCTCTCCTTTGTTAAGGCAGAGGGTTAACAATGTCGCTCATTAGTTCTGGACACTCCAAGAACTCATTCCCTCCTCACACAGAATCTTTCTCAGAAGAATCAATTCCTGTTCCTGGTCTGACCAAAGAGATTCCACTATCAGCAGTGGAGTCTAGTGTATCTCCTAGCTCTTTTTCAAGTGCCTCCAGCTTCTCCCTTACTTCTGCTTCTGGGTTTCCATTTTGTTTCTGGCTACTCTCTCCATTTCCAGTTCTCCTTGAAGTTTCTGACCTGAGCTCATGGACTGCTTTCTGGGCCATGTTTTTCTGGGTTGCAGTCTCATACAGCTTGGCCTATTGTCTTATGAGTCTGAGAAATGAGCCTGCAACTCACCACTCTGGTCACACAGATTAGCAGAGTCTTTCTCAAGTTTCCTACAGGTTATTTTCAATTCTGACCACTGTTCTTTTTTGTGATCCAGGGGCTCTTATGTTTTTACATTCTTATGTTCTTTCCAGTTTGCTTTAAGTGTTTCACCTAGGAACTCTGTTGCTGAGATAGTATGCAATTTCCCAGGGTGCAGTCAACTGCCTTAACCATGGTCTTATCCTTTCTCTTCCTGCAATCCCATCTTATTCACTACACCCGTCCGACTTCAGCAACTAAATAGGCAGGGATCCTACTGAAAACAGACTCCTTTGCTATGTAACCCTGATACATCCATAAAGTATGCTCTATCCTGGGCACTGAATGAGGCAAAGGTCCTGTGGGAAAAAGGTCCTGCCCTCCCCTTTGTTAGCACTTGCCCTCTCCATTATTGTTTCTTATCCTTAGATGTATGTGTGTGTATATATACACACACACACACACACCCCTCCTATCTGTGATTTCCATTTCTTGCATCTGACGAAGTGGGTTGCAGCCCATGAAAGCTAATGCCCGGAGAAATTTGTTAGTCTAAGTTGCTACAGGACTCTCGTTATTTTTGTGGGAAAAAAGTATGAGATCATGTAATTAAAGATGATCTCATAAAGCACATGCACAAGAGGACCATATTAAGGCAACCAGAATTCTGGCATTTCCTAACTTTTGAGTGCTTGACTTGCACTTTGCTAAAGTGAGTTTGAACCAGGTTTCAGCATATTGCTGATGGCACTGAATAAGATCAATGCTATATCAATAGGGCCCAGCCTTCTAAACAACAGCATGCATACAAGGAGGGGGAGGAGCAGGCAGGCAAGCCTACTTTCAGAATGGAGAGCACAATTTAGGGCCAAGTCATTTTTCACAATAATCAAGGCAAGATAAATTACAGTGATAGCCATACTACCTTCTTCATAGCTTGGCACTTAGCAGTTTCAGAAAAGCCGATTGTCTTATCAGGAGAACAGATCTTGATAAAGGGAAAGTTGGATTCCTCTGCAATCTTTGCTGCCAAGGCAGTCTTTCCACTATGTGGGGGACCTGGACAAAGGAAGTCAGAAAAAGGGAATAACAGAGTTTGCAAGGTTCAAGGTAATCTAGATGGACTTGAAGAAGCTAATGATCTTATTCACAGGGACCTAACACTCTGAAGTGACCCCTTACTTGCAGAAGATTCACTCTCCTTTCTTCCCTCCTGTATAGCATTACTTTCCAAATGGGTTCATTTACTGAGACCATTTGGACTCCAAGGAGTGCAACTTGCAAAAAAAAGCCAAGAACCAAAAAGATGCTGCATGTCTTTTCAAGCTGGCTGACTACCGCAAAACAGTGGACACATTTGCTTGGATTTTAAATGAATTTACTTAAATTACATTTATGCCCCTTGTGCATTTTTAAACAAGACGGCTGGCAGGAATTCTGCATAACTGTTGAAAATACTTGGCAGGCAAAAGTGGAATTTGTAACTGGAAACTCACACCAGAAATCTAATTCAATCAGGTACCATAAACATACCATACATCCTATGTGCCAACCAAATGAAACAATAATACCAAATGTAAGTGTCATACACAAGCAACAAACCAAGAATTACTCTCAGGAGCTATTCAATGAATAACTTGAAGTAACATATCAGTTCAAGATAATTGAAATCGGCTCACAGGCTGTTTACAAACAGAAAAGCAAAACCGATCAAACAGGTTATTAGTTACAAATTATTCACCCCACTACAGTGTTCCAAGAGCAGGCATAAGATGGACAATGTCCCCTCCCCCTCAGAACCAGATAAATCCATTTTAATATCTGATGCAACATGCATTCATCTAATCACTTCGACAATGATACTTTTCTTTCTGATAAGTGGACTTCATACCTACTGGATGCCTAGTCCAAATACTTGTATGTGATAACTGAACAGACAGAAGAAACATATTAGTATCCGTAAACTCACCTTCTAACAGAACGCTAACCAGTGGAGTGCGGTCACTGTTTTTGGTTTGCTGGACAAGCAATTCTCCATCTTCCAGCACCCTTGTTACAGGGTCACCCCACTTGATAATGCCATTCATGATGTAACTTGCATAATCCTCCTGGTTGGTTCCAAATGCCTGTGTTTGGTAAGATGAAAAAATTGTTCTCAGTGGTGAGTCTTGTTTGATCAAAGGAAAACATGGCAAGGGCCACTAGACAAAACTAGAGTGATAGGTGCTGTGGTGGCTTTTCAATATAATTGTGAGATCTTGATACACATTTTAGCTATGTGAGCAGTTAAATGACAGACATACTAGTGGTAGTATGGGCTGTTTTAAAGGACCACAATATAAGATGTTATTGCCTATTTAGTACATGGTAACCTCTGTAATCAAATACTGTTAGGTTTTGAAATCATCTAGACTTTACTAAAAGATACCAAGTTCTCTGCATCAGTGCCCTAATCCTTTTGCCACTGAATTCAATGTCAAATCTCATGGACTTCAATGAGATTAGGCTAAATATAAATTGGTGTGTACTGCAAAGTGAAGGGCCCCATTTTGCAATCATTTTATTTAACATTTCCCATGCGAAGAGAGGCTGCAGAATAGAGCCCTAAAATGATGGAAAAGAGACGAAAAGTCTCAATTAATTGCTATTGAACAGTATTTAATTTTATTAAGTCACAGAAATCATCTCAAAAGCCATGATGTCACATTACACTTGTCCATGTGCACTGGTTTGACGTGATCACTGTATTTGTTAGTTAAGAGAGCATATGTTCTTCTCCTGCGTGCTCTGCTTATTCTATGAATTAAATAGGTCTCACTCACCGGCTTAATATCATTCTCCAGAGAGGCAAGGAAATCTCCCCTTGTCACCTGCAGACACTCTGCTGTCTCCATATTCACTTCCACTTTGGTGCTTGCCTAATTAAATTACAAGGAAATGGGTTAATGTACAGTCTCACAGTACAAGTTCTCTCATGGATAAAGAAGTCCGGCTGATATCAAGCATACTAAGTTAGTGAACCTTCATGAGGGGTTGTTTAGCTTTTCAAGCTGTAGCAGAAAGCAAAGGTGGTTGGAACACTCTATTGATACATTCCATGGGTATTGCTCCTTAGAAAACTCCAAAAGCAGAGCACCAGGTCTTCCCTTCTAGCTACTGCTTTTAAAATTCATAACTTCAGTGGTTTTAACAAATACATTGAGAAATATTTCCAAAAGAGCTTAAGTGACTTGGAAGCACAAGTCCCACTGATTTTACATGAACTTGTGCTCCTAAATTATTCAGTTGCTTTTGAAAATTCCAGCCAGTATGCAATGTTTGCTCTCTATTTTATATTCTGCAATATTTATTAAGGGGCGACAAAGTAATAGGTATAGAATATTTAGGCACACCACCCTACAGCAAAGCGTTTAGGCAAAAAGAAAACAAAAGTACTATGTTGGAGAAACATTTTGAAAGAGCAATTCTAAGTAGTGTAAAGCTTGAAGCAGTTTTCAGCTAACAAGCTGAAGGCCAAAAACTCACTTAAACATCTAACCACCATACCTGAGCCTCAAGGACAATAGCTAATATAAACATCCGATGACTCAGGAAAACAGATGTCCTCTTAGTGATTCTAATTCCAATGAGAACAGCACATTTGCTTTTAGAAATTCTGTCTCGTCTTCCTCCTATTTGTAAGGACCCCTCTTCTTTCTCCACCTTCCCCTGTCCCGAGAGTAGCCCTAAGATCCTTGATGTAAGTAGAATGATTAAAGTGTCTCTGCATGTATGTAACTACCATTATCACTGCTGGTCTCTCCAGATGGGACAATGTCTGTATTTGTAAGTGAATAGATAAAAGAATTTAAACTTACTATGTAAACAGTAAGAAAGCATATATAATTGACCACTGGAACACCATGAAGCTGAAGCTGGTTTATTGGACTTCCCGGTATCGTGAATAAGTATTGTTTGTGCAGCCTGATTCTTCGTGCTTTACAGTAGCAAATGCCTGACATTTACTCAGGGTCTACACTGACAGCAGCAAATTTGCCGCCGTCAGATCGATTGCTCTGGATCGACTGAGCGGTCTGTATGGACGCGCTCAGTTGATCCAGCAAGCGATGCAGGAAAGCGACCCCGGTAAGTGGCGTAGTGCTGCGTCGAAGGGAATGTTGTTCCTGTCGGCACAGCGCAGTGCGGACAGCGCACAGAGGAGACACCGCGAATTTGACGGGAGATACGCAAGTCTATTTCCAAAAGAACAGCCAAAGGCTTGTATATTCAGCCACTCATTTTTTTTCTGGCTTCCACACTTGCACCTATTTTCCAACCAAGTTAATAAAAACACATGTACAATTCTGCAGGCACTCTCCCACATGAGATACACAGGCAGTCTGACTAGAATACACCGAAATACCTTATGGTGCCCAATCTCACCTAAGGGTTCAAGGCGTTAAAAGGCATTAACTATGTGAAGACGAAGTCAGAGTTTAAGGAAGCTGTTTCACTGGCTAAGAGATAAGATACATACTGAGGCACTGGGCCCATCTGGATCACTGTGTGAGAAAAGGAAAAGAGAAGTTGCTGGTGCCTCGTAGCAACAAATCAGTTTCACTAACTGATTGTACTGAACAAGGTACCAGCTTCTGTCTAACCTGGTAATTAACAACATGGAGGGAAGTGAACAGATGTGACAAATCTACAATAATGTCTCTATAAAACAATAGCAGTGATTGGTGTAGTCTGCCATGAAGGTGTGGATGGACAACCATGTTGCAGCCTTACGGATATCCAGCATCAGAACCTGAGCCCTTGTGGAATGAGCTGTCAATGCTGAGGCTGGTATCTTTGCAAGTCATAACAGGCTCGGATACATATGATCCAATCCAAGAAGAGATCTTTTGAGATGAAACTGGAAGTCCTTTCATCCTGTCTGCTACTGCTACAAAGAGCTGCATCATCTTTCTAAAAGATTTAGTCCTTTCAATATAGAAAATCAGAGCTCATCTGACATTCAATGAATGAAGCTTCTGCTCCCAGCTGTTGGCATGTGGTTTTGGATAGAAGACCAGGAGAAAAATGTCCTGGTTAAAGTGAAACTGAGTCACTACCTTTCGCAGGAAAGGTGGGTGCGTGCACAGATGAACCTTGTCTTTGAAGAAGACCATGTAAGGAGGCTCAAATGTGAGAGCCTTAAGCTCTGAAACTCTTCTAGCCGACATGATGGCCACCAGGAAGGCTACCTTCCATGATAGGTAGAGAAATGGACATATCGCTAATGGTTCGAACAGTAGTTTCATAAGTGCTGATAGAACCAGATTAAGATCCTACTGGGGAATTGGCTGATGCATCTGAGGATATAGCCTGTCCAGGCCTTGGAGAAAATGTCCTACCATGTGATTAGCAAAGACCAAGTGGCCGGCTACCCAGGGATGAAAGGCCAAGATTGCCACCAAGAGGACTATAATTGATCATACCAAAAAGCCCCTAATGCTTGAGGTGTAATAGATAGTTCAAGATGAGAGGTATGGATGCCAGTTCGGGTGGAGTACTCCTCTGTGTGATCCAGATGATGAATCTCTTCCATTTAGCCAGGTGGCCCCACTGGAAGGTTTCCTACTGCCAAGGACATCTCTCTGAGCTGCTCTGAACAGTCCATTTCCAGAGGATTCAACCATAGAGCTTCCAGGCCATGAGGTGGAGAAATTCTAGGTTGGGGTGGGGAAGGTGGCTGTGATCCTGAGTGATTAACTTTAGTACTAGCAGAAGACTGAAAGGAATTTTTACTGACAGGTAGCATGGAAGCATGGTATACCAGTGGTGGCGTGGCCATGCTAGAGCTGTCTGGATTATGGAAGACCTGTCCCTCCTGACTTTCAGGAGGACCTTGTGAACCACCAGGATCGACGGAAACATGTAATACAGGTGGCCCATTCACTGGATGAGGAAAGCATCCACTACTGACTGTGATTTTAGAAGAAGCAAAACTGCATACACTTCCTGTTGGACTTTGTCGCAAATAAGTCTATGAAGGGAATCCCACTGCTTCCAAAAAATGTTGTTTACCATGTGCAGACAAAGAGACCGTCCGTGGATAGATACTGATCTGCTGAGACAAAAGGAAGAAAGGAAGAAAAGGAAGAAAGGAGAACAGCAGGATATGGACCATGGACTTCAGAAAAGCAGACTCTGACTCCCTCAGGGAGCTGATGGGCAGGATCCCCTGGGAGGCTAATATGAGAGGGAAAAGAATCCAAGAGAGCTGGCTGTACTTTAAAGAAACCATACTGAAGGCACAGGAACAAACCATCTCGATGTGCAGAAAGAATAGCAAGTGTGGTAGGCAACCAGCCTGGCTTAACAAAGAAGTCATTGGTGAGCTTAAACTCAAAAAAGAAGCTTACAAGAAGTGGAAGCTTGGTCAGATGACTAGGGAGGATTATAAAAATACTGCTCAAACATGCAGGAATGACATCAGGAATACCAAAGCGCAACTGGAGTTGTAGCTAGCAAGGGATGTGAAGGGGAACAAGAAGGGTTTCTACAGGTATGTTAGCAACAAGAGGAAGATTAAGGAAAGTGTGGGCCCCTTACAGAATGCGGGAGGCAACCTAGTGACACAGGATGTGGAGAAAGCTGAGGTACTCAATGCCTTTTTTGCCTCTGTCTTCACAGACAAGGTCAGCTCCCAGACTACTGCACTGGGCGGCACAGAATGGGGACAACGTGAACATCCCGCAGTGCTGAAGGAACAGGTCCAGGACTATTTAAAAGATTGGACATACATAAGTCCATGGGGCCAGATGCAATGCACCTGAGGGTGCTGGGGGAGTTAGCTGATGTGATTTCAGAGCCATTGGCTATCATCTTTGAAAGCTCGTGGCAACTGGGGGAGGTCCCAGATGACTGGAAAAAGGCAAATATAGTGCCCATCTTCAAGAAAGGGAAGGAAGAGGATCCAGGGAACTAGAGGCTAGTCAGCCTCACCTCAATCCCTGGAAAAATCATGGAGCAGGTCCTCAAGGAATCCATTTTAAGGCACTCAAAAGAGAGGAAGGTGATCAGGAGCAGTCAATATGGATTCACCAAGGGCAAGTCATGCCTGACCAACCTGATTACTTTCTATGAAGAGGTGACTGGTTCTGTGGATGAGGGGAAAGTGGTGGGCATGATATACCTTGACTTTAGCAAAGATTTTGATACGGTCTCCCACACTATTCTTATCAGCAAGTTAAAAAAGTATGGGTTGGATGAATGGACTACAAAATGGATAGAGAATTGGCTAGTGCAAAGGGCTCAACGAGTAGTGATCAATGGCTCCATGTCTAGCTGGCAGCTGGTCACAAGCAGAATGCCCCAGGGGATGGTCCTGGGGCCAGTTTTGTTCAACATCTTCATTAATGATCTGGGAGAGGGGGTAGATTGCACCCTCAGCAAGTTTGCAGATGACAGTCAGCTAGGGGGAGTGGTAGATACCCTGGAAGGGAGGGATAGGATACAGAAGGGCCAAAACAAATTGGAGGAATGGGCCAAAAAAATCTGATGAGTTTCAACAAAAATAAGTGCAGTCCTGCACTTAAGAGGGAAGAATCCCATGCACAGCTACAGACTGGGGACCGATGAGCTAGGCATCAGTTCTGCAGAAAAGGATCTGGGAGTTACAGTGGATAAGAAGCTGGATATGAGTCAGCAGTGTGCCCTGCTTGCCAAGAAGGCTAATGGCATATTGGGCTGCATTAGTAAGAGCATTGCCAGCAGATCGCGGGAAGTGATTATTCCCCTCTATTCGGCATTGGTGAGGCCACATTTGGACTACTGTGTCCAGTTTTGGGCCCCCCACTACAAAAAGGATGTGGACAAGTTGGAGAGAGTCCAGCAGAGGGCAACAAAAATGATTAGGGGGCTGGAGCACAAGACTTATGAGGAGAGGCTGAAAGAACTAGGCCTGTTTAGTCTGCAGAAGAGAAGAATGAGGGGGGATTTGATAGCCGCCTTTAACTACCTGAAAGGGGGTTCCCGGGAGGATGGAGCTAGGCTGTTTTCAGTGGTGGCAGATGACAGAACAAGGAGCAACGGTCTCAAGTTGCAGTGGGAGAGGTCTAGTCTGGACATTAGGAAAAAGTTTTTCACTAGGAGGGTGGTGAAGCATTGGAATGTGTTACCTAGGGAGGTGGTGGCATCTCCATCTTTAGAGGTTTTTAAGATGAGGCTTGACAAAACCCTTGCCGAGATGATTTAGCTGAGGATAGTCCCGCTTTGAGCAGGGGGTTCGACTAGATGACTTCCTGAGGTCCCTTCCAACTCTAATATTCTATGATTCTATGAGGTTATTGGTCAGCACATTCTGTGATCCTGTCAGCTATGATGCCTCTAGATGAATTTCGTGGGCTATGCAGAAATGCCATAGATCGAAGGCTTCCTGGTACAGAAAAGTAGCTGGGGAGAGAAGTGTGCTCCACCTAACCTGTTTATTTAAACATTGCTGTTGTGTTGTCTGTTCTTACCAACACACATTTCTCTTCCATGTAAGTACTGACAGCTTGGCATGTGAGGTGTACTGCTCTTAGCCTCCTCACATTGATGTGGGTTGACAAAGCGTCCCAGGATCAGAGGCCTTGGGTTTTCAGCTTTCCCAGATGAGCCCCCCAGCCCACTGCCAATGATGATCAAGGTCAGATATGGGGACGGAAAGGCAAAGGGGACTCCTGTGCAGACTGAGTGTGGGTTGAGAAACCATTGGAGCATTTCCAACACAGATGGGGGGATTGAAACTATCTTGTCAATGAGGTCTTGTGATGGGCAGCAGAATGAGACTAGCCATGCCTGAAAAGATCTGAAGCTTAACCTGACACGCTGAAAAACAAAAGTACATAACGCTAGTTGGCCCACAAGTTTTAGGCAATTCCTGACCGTGGTAGTAGAGTACCTTTTCCATTCTTCTATGACGTAACATGACTTGGAATTGAAAGTCCAGGACATAAGCCCTGGCCTGGTTTGAATCTAGCACTGCTCCTATGAATTCTATCTTTTGAACAGGACCCAGGGAAGATTTCTGCACATTAACCAGGAGGCCTAACTTGGTCAAAATTGATCTTATGAATCTTGCGTCCATTTCTACCTGATCTCTGGAGCGGCCCTTGATTAGCCAATCATCCAAATAAGGAAAAACCTGTATTTTCCCACTTTCTGAGAAACGCAGCCACAACCGCCATGCACTTTGTAGACATCCTGGGAGCCCCCAAAAGGCCAAACGGAAGTACTGTGAATTGACAGTGACACTGGTTTACCACCAAGCGAAGAAATCTTCTGTGTTGTGGGATAATTGACACGTGGAAGTATGCATCCTTCAAGTCAAGGGCTGCATCTCAATCCTCCAGATCCAGGGAGGGGATAACTGAGGCCAAAGAGACCATACAGAACATCAATTTCTTCATGAACTAGTTGAGGTTTCATAAGTCTAGAACGGGTCTTAGATCACTTCTGGCTTTCAGGATTAGGAAGTATTGGGAATAAAAGCCTTTGCCCCTCACCTCTTCCACTACTCCTACCTGCAAGAGTGCTTGCACCTCTTGGATCAGAAGCTGCTCATGAGAGGGGTTCCTGAAGAGGGATGGGGAGGGTAAAGGGTGGGAGAGGAAGTATTTCAGTTCTACTGTGCGTAGCACCAAGCCATCTGATGTGATTTGTTTCCACATCTGGTAGAAGTGGGATAATTGGCTTACCAATAAAAGGGGTGGCAGATCCAGGATTTGGGTTGGTACTCCATCCTCAGGCACACCCTCAAAAGTTTTGTTTGGGCCAAGTGGGTTGTCTCACTAGGCCTGCTCCGTGTGTGGTAGAGGGCTGAGAAGGTTTCCTCTTATTATTCCTGCCCTTCCTATGACCAAAGTTCTGGTTCGATTGAGGATGATAAAATCAAGGAAGGGCCTGTAGTTTGAAATGCCTGCTTTGTGGTGCCAGCACGTGGAGACCCTAAGGACTTGATGGTGGCCCAAGAGTCCTTGAGGCTATGAAGTCGCAAGTCCGTTTGTTCCAAGAACAAAGCTTGTCCTTCAGAGGGGAAGTCCTCTATCATCTGTTGAACCTCATGAGGAAGGCCTGAGGCTTGAAGCCAAGAACACGGGTGCATCCCTACTCCTGAGGCCATTGGGCAGGCCACTACATCGGCCACAACTAGAGCTCCGTGGAGAGAAGCCCTTGAGGCCACTTTGCCTTCTTTGACCAGGGCTGTGAACTTTGTCTTGGAATCCGGTGGGATGGACTCTGAGAACTTCATCATGGACCCCAGGAGTTGAAGCTCTGCCTGCTCAACACTGCTTGCTGGTTCACAACACAGAGTTGGAGCCCCCTGATAGAATACTCCTTCCTCCCCAAAAGGTCCATCTTTTTTACCTCCTTTGCCGTGGGCATGGGGCCTTGCTGACCCTGCCTCTCGTGCTCATTTGCCGCTATGGCGACTAGTAAACCTGGAGAAGGGTGAGTGTAGAGGTACTCATGGTCCTTTGAGGGAACAAGGTACTTCTCCACTATTTAAGCAGTTGGGGGAAGGGAGGTCAGGGTCTGCCACAGGGCTTTCCCTTTCCTCTGGATGTTTTTTATGAGTGGCAATGCTACCCTTGGCTGTTACCGAAGGCGATAAAATGTCCATCATAGGGTCCACTCCTTCAGAGACCTCCTCAAGCTGGAGCCGCAGGTTTTAGGCAACTCTACAAGGGAACTCCTGATGAGCTCTGCAAACAGGAAGAAAAGAAAGAAGAAGTGGGAGAGCTATGCACTGAGGACAGGGAGGAGATTAAGGATAATCTAAGCATGGCTCAATATCTAAACAAATACTTTGCTGATGTTTTTAATGAAGCTAGTAAAGAGTTTAGGGATAGTGGGATTGATGATATCGAGATAGAAATTACCACATCTGAGGTAGAAGACAAATTCGAACAGCTTAATGGGACTAAATCGGGGGCCCAGATAATCTCCATCCAAGAATATTAAAGGAACTGGCACATGAAATTGCAAGCCCATTAGCAAGGATTTGTAATGAATCTGTAAACCCAGGGGCTGTACTGTATGACTGGAATATTGCTTACATAGTTCCTATCTTTAAGAAAGGGGGGGGGGAAGGGGGAGAAAGGGGTCATGGGTCCCTTGCTGAAGGAGTCTCTGTACCCTGACGTCTTTAAATCATCATTTGAGGACTTCAATAACTCAGTCTTAAGTTAGGGGTCTATTAAAGGAGTGATGGGTGAAGTTCTGTGGCCTGCATTGTGCAGGAGGTCAGCCTAGATGATCCTAATGGTCCCTTCTGATTTTACAGTTGTAAGTCTAAAACAGCATAGTTCCCCTCAGTCTCAGGGCATCACTGAAGGCCTGCCCTTGGAAAGTACCAAGTATTTCTTCAGTGCCGTTGGCTCTGGCTCCAATGTGTCTTCCCTAGCCTGAGGACAGCAGTGCTGTGCACTCAACGAGTTCCTTGGCAGCCTTAAATGTTTCTGGTGTGGAAGGGAGCTGCAAAAACTCCCTGCATGGGGAGTCTGTAGGCACAGGACTCAACAGTCTTGTAGCCGGAACCAATCAATGGCACTATAGTCACAAGAGCAGAACCTGAGTGTTCCAACACACTCCACTTGAGCCCTTGCCCTGGATCATTTATGCATTGGCAAGTGTCCTCTGTCCATTTTCTTCTGCTTTTTACATGGAAGAGGGGAGTGTGAATGGTTCCACGCCTTCGAGGGGTCCCATGGAGCTGGTGACCCATAGTGGTGCCAAGCGTCTCTTGAACCAGAATACTTCCTCAGCACTGAATCTCAAGGTGGACATGCTGGGCACTGGTTCGGATGAGCTCAGAGATGGTCGGAGGACCATCCAAGAGGATTTATCCAAGAGGATACATTTTAATCTCTGGCTCCTCTCCTTCTTTGTTCTCAGACCAAAGTCTCTAAGAATCTTGCAGCCTCTGGTGAGTCTCTGTGAAGCACTTGGGACAGGTAGTGTGGGGATCACTCCTGGGCATGGGCTTCTTGCAAGCCCTGCATAATTTAAACCCAGAGGACTGAGGCATGCCCCGGCCCCAGGAAGAAAGGGAAGAAAGTGATCCCTTAAGGGGATCTATCTACTAAAACTACTCTTACCTTACTCTAAACATCACTTAACACTACTCCAACTATTTTCAGATAACAGTGGATAACCACTACGAAGGGGACACTTGTGAAGCAAGAGAAACCAGTGTTCCAGTCGTCTGTCACAGGCAGGAAGAAGGACCTGAATGGGTAGGGGGTTGGCAGAGTGCAACTTCAGAGGGCTCCACAGCCAACCATATGGATACCACTAGGGAAAAAACTTTCTGGTGACCGTGCATGCAGTGCACACACACCCACTTGGAATTGACATGAGCAAGCACTGGAAGAAGAATGTGTATTAAATTGAGATTGTTCTCATCTGCATTACACTACTGGGCAGATTTCACCTTAGATAGGTTTTCATAGAGCCATAGAAGATTAGGATAGGAAGGGACCTCAGGTGGTCATCTAGACAAACCCCCTGCTCAAAGCAGGACCAACCACAACTAATTCACCGCAGTGGGGCTTTGTCAAGCCATACCTTAAAAACCTCAAAGGATGGAGATCCCACCACTTCCCTAGGAATTGGTTACAATTTCAGTGCTTCACCATCCTCCTAGAGAAAAGGTTTTCCTAATATCCAACCTAGATCTCCCCCACTGCAACTTGAGACCATTGCTCCTAGTTCTGTTAACTATCATCATTGAGAACAGCCAAGCTCCATCCTCCTTGGAACACTTTTCAGGTAGTTAAAGGCTGCTATCAAATCCTCCCTCATTTTTCTCTTCTGCAGACTAAACAAGCCTAGTTCCCTCAGCCTCTCCTCATTAGTCTTGTGCTCCAGCCTCCTAATCATTTTTGTTCCCCTTCTCTAGACTCTCTCCAATTTGTCCATATCTTTTCTGAAGGCAGGGGGATGAAAGAGAGGGGAAGGATGGCGGCAAAACAGAATACAATACTCCAAATGTGGCCTCACCAGTGCTGAATAGAGGGGAGTAATCACTTCTCTTGATCTGCTGGCAATCCTCCTACTAACGCAGCCTGATATGACGTGAGCCTTCTTGGTCATAAACGCACACTGTTGACTCATATCCAGCTTCTTGTCCACTGTAACCCTCAGGTCCTTTTCTGCAGAACTGCTGCCTAGCCTGTTGGCCCCAGTCTGTAGTAGTGCATGGGATTTTTCCTTCTTAAATGCAGGACTGTGCACTTGTTTTTGTTGAACCTCATCAGATTTTTTTGGCCCAATCCTCCAATTTCTTTAGGTCATTCTGTATCCTATGCCTCCCTGCCAGGGTATCTACCACTCCCCACTGCTTAGTGTCATCTGCAAACTTCCTGAGGGTGCAATCTACCCCATCCTCCAGATCATTAATGAAGATGTTGAACAAAACCAGCCCCATCACCGACCCCTGGGGCACTTCTCTTATTACTGGCTGCCAACTAGATAGCAAGCCGTTGATCACTACCCGTTGATCTAATCAGCTTTCTATTCATTTTATAATCCATTCATCCAACTCAGACTTGTTTATCTTTATCATTATGTAATGGGCCCTTACTTTCCCTGACCACCTTGTTGCTAACATACGTGTAGAAACCCTTCTTGTTACCCTTCACTTCCCTTGCTAGCTGCATCTCCAATTGTGCTTTGGCCTTCCTGATTTCACTCCTGCATACTCGAGCAGTATTTTTTATACTCCTCCCTAGTCGTCTGACCAAGCTTCTACTTCTTGTAAGCTTCCTTTTTGTGTTTAAGCTCACTGAAGACTTCTTTATTAAGCCAAGCTGGTTGCCTGCCATATTTGCTATTCTTTTTGCACATCAGGATGGTTTATTCCTTCGCCCTCAATAAGGTTTCTTTAAAATACAGCCAGCTGTCTTGGACTCCTTTCCCCTCATATTAGCCTCCTAGGAGATCCTGCCCATCAGCTCCTTGAGGGAGTCAAAATCTGCTTTTCTACATGTGCATTTCACTCTCTGAAAATATGTGGTATTGTTGATGCTCTCAGGGAGTACCTCTGGCAAATACAGTCATCAGAAATAATAAAAATGTCCTCCATCGTTGGAACAATTATATGAGCATCACACCAGGTATAGCCAGGCTCAGGAGAAATGCTGAGCATGAAGAGAAAATGGGAACTGTGGGTGCTCAGCTCCAAGGTTATAGTTCCAAAAGGAAACCAGAATCTCCTTACTCCCCCTACTGGTGGGGCTTTGTAACTCACTCCAGCAAGTTCTTCTATCTACAAGAAGAAAGAAGACTGGATTTTAGCTCTCATTCTGCTTGGAATAGCAATAATAGAGCGCACATATTTTTACACTGTTCTGACCATGAACAGGCCTTTTCAGTTTTCACCAAGCATTAATCCTGTTATGATGCACCCAGCTGTTTGCAGAGAACTTACTGGAGGAAGGGGTCAGAGCTGTCAAAAAGGTTTAACTGGGTTTTAAGTGTCTCTGAACAACAGGTGAACTTGTCAAAGTGAACAGGTCATCTCTTGGGGATGAATTTGAGAAAACAACACTGGAAGATCAGGCCTTCTAAAAATACCAAATTCTTTGAGTTAGTTTCCCAGACCTAAAGAAGAGCTCCGTGTAAGTTCAAAAGCTTTTCTCTCTCTCACCGACAGAAGTTGGTCCAATAAGATATTACCTCACCTCTCTTACTGCTTGAATGGACATTTATACTCCATTTCTACCTATCAATGCTTGGCTTAAGAACCATTTGACAAAGAACATGCATATATTCCAGACTGAAACAGACTCCGTGCATCATAGGGAACTTTAGAAAGTTATCACTGAAGACACAATTTGCAACCTTCATCAGAACTTGTGCAGAGGATTGAACACATTAACTAATTCAGTCCTAGGATAATGATGACTCCATGAGTCAGCTATATTTGTGTGATAAAGAGCAACTAAATTTAAACATAACATGTACAAAAAGAGAACTTACAGTGGATGCTGGATATTATTTGCTTTTCTGATCTAAAAGGAAACAATCAACACTCTTACACATTAGCTTCTGACATGTCCAGCCTCGGGGGCTAGAGTTGCATTGGTGAGGGAAATGGACTAAATGATCTAATGAGTCTTTTCTATCCCAATTTTTTAATTTCTTAATGCTCTGCAGTCATAAAGCCAATTGCAGTTTCTAATGCACTTCTAATACATTCCCTAGTGGTGTTACTGACTGCAAGCTCGTTTACACAGACTATACCCACAGGCAATTCCTGCTGATGAGAAGCACCCAATGGGTTTGACCCAATGAATGCTCATCCGTTTGTCCCACTAATTACTCCTCAATTCAACACAAAACATAAAGAAACCTATTGACATCCCCTTCTCCCCCCACACACACTAGTAAAATTGACTGCTATGCGTTTTTATACTCTGAAATTTAAGAGAACCCCTCAATAGGTTTTCAGATCTTAGCTTGTTCTGATTGGATGACTAGAGGTAGCCTCTTTTCCCATTTAATAGAGCATCTCCAATAGATATGCCTGACTAGCTACCATAACCCAGTTCTCTCCTCTGACTAATAACCAAAGGATTTGTTTAGTTTACATGTAAGATGGCTATTTAAGAATTATACGTTGCTTTTTCCGTTTGTATTTAACAATAAATAGGCTTTTATACATCTTACAGTTTCCATCTAAAAAATCAGAGCAGTATGTGTCAATGTAAAAGGCTTTCCCCTTTGCATTATATTCAGACCATCTCTTCGTCACTCCAGCCAAGAGGCTGTGTCTTTCAGCCTACACCTGTGTGAGCTAATAAATCTGTATTTCAACACTATCAAATAACAAATGGTGGTTTTTAAATTTTGGTTAATCTCCTTAATTTGTTAAGCTGATATTTCATGGTCCTTATCACCTCTCTAGTTAAATGCACAATGACCTTCATGAATCACAAACACTACAAGAGCAGGACACACTCCTTACATTCTAAAATCCTATGTGAGGAGACCATTTCTAAACACATGATGGATGCCGCAGCACTCTGCACGCACTCATAGAATCATAGAATATCAGGGTTGGAAGGGACCTCAAGAGGTATCTGGTCCAACCCCCTGCCCAAAGCAGGACTACCCTAAGCTAAATCATCCAGCACTCAGGCAGCGTTAAAGTGTGGTTCTGCTCTGAAAGGCAACTACCTACAAATGGTAACACTGTATGCAAAAGAAATCTGCTGATTTTAATGAGCACAGTAAGTTTTAACACTTGTAGTTGAAGGCTGCTATCAAATCCTCCCTCACTCTTCTCTTCTGCAGAATAAACAAGCCTAGTTCCCACAACCTCTCCTCATAAGTCATATGCTCCAGCCCCCTAATCATTTTTGTTGCCCTCCGCTGGACTCTCTCCAATTTGTCCACATCCTTTTTGTAGTGGGGGGGCCAAAACTGGACACAATACTCCAAATGCGGCCTCACCAATGCTGAATAGAGGGGAATAAGCCTAACCCTAATCATTTCCCTCCATCTGCTGGCAATGCTCCTGCTAATGCAGCCCAATATGCTATTAGCCTTCTTGGCAACCAGGGCACACTGCTGACTCATATCCAGCTTCTTGTCCAGTGTCACCCCCAGGTCCTTTTCCGCAGAACTGCTGCCTAGTCAGTCGGTAACCAGTCTGTAGCAGTTCTGGTTTTAAATGCTATGCATCTCTAACCCTTCAGCCTGGTATCCTGATTGAGGAACTCCAGCCCTCTCCCCAAGTCTTCTGTGTACTGAGTCCATTATTCCTTGGGATAGGAGATAGTTGAGACACAGTTGATGGCTCTAAATCGCTCTGTCATAGCTTTTCAAGCCCTTACTATGAAATAGACACTCTAGTCCACTATGGAGGCTGCAATACAACATAAAGCTCACACGTCAAAGTGGAGCTCCTGAAAGAAAGTGATGAAACAAAATGGAGTTCACAGTTTGACAAAGACACATTGCTAATTTGTCACAAGGGACACACAATTCAGGCTGGAACTTCTTCCTTAACACACTTCATATTGCTAGGAGCTGCTGCTCACATGGAATATAAAAATCTGCCCTTTTTTCAGACCCCTGTATTGTCATCAGTATGCTTTTTTCCCGGAAAGAAGGGGGGATGGGGAAAGAATTGACCATCTAAGCCAGGGGTCGGCAACCCGCGGCTCCGGAGCCGCATGCAGCTCTTCAGCTGCGGTAAGCCACGGCTCCGGAGCCGCATGCGGCTCTTCAGCCGCAATAAGCTATGTTTTGCGGCTCCAGACTATGGCTCTTTTGATAGTAAAGGTTGCCGACCCCTGATCTAAGCAATTGTCACCTATGCTGCTCCTTAAGTTGATCAGCAGGAGGCAGTCAGTGTTCCCAGCTATCCAAATTCAACCTATTCATAAAGAATGGCCTACAGTAACTGTCATTCTTCCAGACTTTGTTAGTTTGGATCCTGCTGTTGGTGTGCATGTGCCTCATGTACACGAGATTGGAGTCTTGAATAGAGGTGTTCACTGAAGGGTGGAGCAACTGCATCCTTCTCTGTCCCCCCACAATTCAAAGCCTATGAGGACACCAAATGCAGGAACAGAGGGAAGGTTGTGAGATCCATGCTGACTACAACTCCACAGAGAAGGACAATTATGTCTACATGTGTCTACAATTACATCTACACTACAACCATTCTCTACAAGTATGCGTCAGTGTGGTTCCCACTGTAGGTAACTGGCAAGCAGTACCCCACCCCCGCTTGATAGGGGGTGAGGAGCATTAGTTAAACAATTTTATACTCTTCTCCTGAACTCAACATTTACCCTGGTGGCTAAATCCAACACAATGTCTGACAAAAGTCAGACTTAACTCCACAATGCAGCTGGCTTGCAGATTTCAGAAGCTGACACATTTCTCAAGCAGATGGAGGATGCTGCTTAAGCTCTGGTGGAATGAGTCTTGATGTTCAGCAGGAGAGACACATCAGCCAGTTGATAATGCAGCCAGATACAGTGTGTTATCCACTTAAAAATTTTGTTTGTGATGAAATGGCCTGGCCTTTGGAATTGCCAGCTACAGATGGGAATAAATGGGAAGACAGTCTAAATAGTTTGGACCTGTAAATGTACTAAAGCAGGGCTCTGGAAACATCCAGCATGTGTAAATTCCTCTCTCCCAATGAAGAGCAGGTGGTGAGAAGAAGACAGACAAGTTAAGTGATTGTTTCATATGGAATTCTGAGACTACCTCAGGAACAAACTTAGGGTGAGGTTTCAACACCACCTTGTCTCTTTGGCCTACTGTGTAGGGAGAGCCAACCATGAGAATTTGAAGCTCACTCACTCTCCTGGCTGAAGTGACAGCAATTAGGGAAACTGTGTTCAGAAGGAAATGAAGCAAGGAGAATTCTGAAAGAGGTTCAAAGGGAGGTCCCATGAGTCTCAAGAGTACAATGTTGAGGTCCAGGCAGGAGTGGGTTCTCTGACCAGAGGGTAAGTATGCAGCAGGCCCTTGGAGAACACCAAGACCATCAGGCAAGAGAAGACTGACCACAAATGTCCAGGGGGATGGCAAGCTGAGAGGTGAACTGTAATGGAGCTGATGAAAAAGCCAAAGTGTTTTAAATGCAGCAACTACTCAAGGATCTTCCGTATTGTAGCCTTCAGTGTCCAGGCTATGTTGGGCCACCTATATCAAGAACCTCTTCCATTTTGAACAAGTCCCTCTGAGGATGCCTTTCCACTGTGTTTCAGAATCACCAGGACCTAACTAGAACAGTCGCTGTCAGGGTACTTAACTGGCCAACAATCAGGCTGTCAGAGACAGGGTTTTCAGGTTTGGATAGAGTACCTGGTTGGGGTGTTGAGATATCAGTTGTGGGTAGTATGGGAGCTGGATCGATAGCTAAACAGACAAGGCAGGTGTTTCAACCAGAACTACCTTGGCCAGAAGGGAGCTATGAGGATGACAATTGCTCTGTCTTATCCAAAGTCTAATATTATCTTGTGAATCAGAAAAACTGGTGGAAAGGCCTCGATTCTATTGTAGAAGGAAGGAGTCTGGTAAGGATCCTAGGCTTACGCCTCCCTCAGAAACAAAAGTTCTGACACTTGATGTGTCCTTGGCTGCAAGCAGATCTACCATAGGAATCCCCCAACGATGGAATACTGCAGTGACCACTCAGGACTGGTCATGGCTTATCTGCTCAGAAAGTCTGCCAGGTTGTTGCTGACTCCTGGGAGGTAAAGAGCTATTCACGTTATCCTGAAATGATGGCACCACATCCAGATTTGATGGCTTCCAGACAGAGGGGTTTATGAGCAGGAGACTCCTTGCTTGTTTGTGCAGTGCACCACAGAAGCATTGTGCATCAGGATCTGCACTGCTGAATTTTAGAGGACACATAGGAACACCATGCAGACTAGACTGATGACTCAGTTTCAGGACATTTATGTGCAATCCCATGACTTCTGGGTGACAGATCCCTTGCATGTGTAGGTGGTCCTAGTGAGCTCCACAATTTGTCCCTCACACATTTATGATTAATGTCGTTGTCAGGCAGGGAGTGGAGAATGTTACCCCTCCTTGTACTTTCTTGGGTTCTTGCCATTATCTCAGTTCTACAAGAACACGAGATGGTACTAAGACCTTCCCACCCACTGGATTTCTCACTGGGCAGCAGACTGATCTGAGATAGTTTGAGTCTGGTGAGAGGCATCACTTACACGCAATGCTGACATATGGCCTAACCACCCCAAAGCAAGATCACACCATTTGTAAATTCCCCTCTGCAATCTGGATTGGTATATCACTGTGTCACCTCACTCTCTCACTTTTGGAGCCTGTGTCACCCTGCTCTGCTGTGTGAATTCCCACTCCTGGGCAGTTCACACACAGCCTCCTGCAAGCAAGCTGCTCTCAATCCAGTGAGTGAGTGCTTCTGGCCAGCCACTCATGGGATTGTGCAATAGAATGACCCCAGCAAACACTCCCAGTCCCAGACCATAGGAACTTCCATTTTACAGAGTTCAGTGCTGCCCACTGAACACTGCAATCTCATAATTAGTTTGTCAATTTAACAAATAAATTGATATGCACCAGCTTTGTCACTCTAAATGGAGTCTTAACATACCTTAAACCACATGCACTGCTTTACATAAAATCTTCCTGTATTTAATAAATGTAATTGTTTTGTTTTAAGTGATTATAAGTCAGAGGAAAGCAGATCAGATTTGATCAAGAATAAATAAAAGGCAAATCAGATTCTAAACTAAGCTTAACATTTTAAGCAACTTATCGTCTAAGATGGTTTTTCAACACAGGTTGGCCAGTCCTTCCCAGCCATGCCCTCCCCCAGTGATCAACGCTTCAGTTGCTTGATGTTGTTTGTAGATGGAGGTGGAAGAGAGAGAGCAAGAAAGAGAGAGACAATCTCTCTCCTTTTTACCATGTTCCTTTGCCCCCCTCTCCAGGGTCAGGTGACAAACAACATCCGTATATAGCTCCCTCCATGCCCTGAGTCACGAGCATCCCCTAATCGATGCTTAGACTAGTCCATTGTTCCTGGAAGAGCTGGTTTGTTTTATGCATGCCTTAGTGAGGTGTGAACTACCTCTCTGCTCTTGGAGGGTTTTTTGTCTGAATCTGCTTCAAGCCATGAGACACATATTTGGGAAGATTACATAGTGAAGCCTCATAACCATGCACGTGACATTGCAACAAACATACTGCTATAACAATAATATTCAGTGTGATGAACACTCTAAAAACATATTACATGACATACCTTGCATTAAACAATACACAGTTACCCTATAAGGGTGAACATGAATGATACACAATCACATCAAAAGGGTGCACGTGGGGGTGCAGTATGTCACACCCATCGTAGTCACGTTTGATTTTCTCTCTTGTAGCAGTGATTTAAATGACAGGAACCATTTCTCAGGCAAGTACACTTTCTCCAACTTAGAACCAATAACTGGTCCTATGAACTCCATTGTGTTTGATGGGATGAGAGAAGACTTTTTGCACTTCACTAGGAAACCAAGATGGGCAAACAGAGAGGACATACGCTAGAATCATTACCATCTCCTGCTGGGACTTACTCTGTTCAACCAGTCATCCATGTACAGGTAGACATAGATGCTCATGTCTTCTCACATGAGCTACTATCATCACTAGGCATTTTGTGAAGATGCTTGTACTGATAGTGATTTGGTCCCAATCGTGAATCTCAAGTACTTTCTATGGGTTGGGTGGCTGGCAATATGGAAGTATGTGTCCTGTAACTCAAGAGTCATGAACTGGTCTGGAGCCTGAAGTGTTACCATCCTGAAGCTGAGGCAGCATGTGCACTTCTTGACTCCTCTTGGGTCTCTGGTAGGACAAAGACCCCCCTTCTTCTTCACAAGAAGGAAATAGCAATAAAAGTCTCTTCCTCAGTACAGTACTCCTGAGGTAATTCCTCTATAGCTTCTTGATGAAGCAACGAGATCACTTATTGTAATAGGTTCTCATAAGAAGAGCCCCTGAAAAGTGGTGGGGATAAGATGTGGAAATGGAAAGGGGTAACCATGTGCAATGATGTCTGTTGTGACAGTGGACTGAACCTGGTGGAAAGAGTCAAGCAGCTACTGAAGGTGGTGGCGGGTTGTAGATTGGCTCTTATGTGGCTCCCAAACCTGCTGCTTCTGTGATGGTGCTGGGTGTGCTATGAGGATGACAACGATGGGTGTTTCCTGGAGTATCAGGGTCTTTCCATGGCAGCTGTCTGGGAGTAGAATGGTGTCCTCTGCCTCTGCTGAGTTTGGTAGTTGTACAGCTTTCAATAGGGATCCAATATACACATCCCTACAGACTGTAATGTGGTCCCCATAAGTCTTTCAACAAATGGAGCTCTTCCTCTCTTCTGCTGCTGAAGAGATCCATGCATTCCAAGAGTAGATCCTTTCTGGCAGTTTGTACCTCTTTTGAGATGCCTGTCACTGGCAGCCATGAGGACTTCCTCGAAATGATGGCATAGGCACTAATCTCATAATCATCTTGCAAAAACAAGAGTCCTGTAGCACTTTAAAGACTAACAAATTTACTTCCTGCAGGCATAAGCTTGCAGCCCATGAAAGCTTATGCCTGCAGAAAGTAAATTTGTTAGTCTTTAAAGTGCTACAGGACTCTCGTTGTTTTTGCTCTATACACACTAACACGGCTACCGCTCTGGAAATACTCATCTTGGTTACACCAGCATGCATTCCAAATACTTCAGAACATATCCATGGCTGCTTGCAATGCTGTTCTAGTCATTATCTAGCCCTCTTTTACAATCTCATTAACAATCAGGATGATGAGGTGGATTGCACCCTAAGCAAGTTTGCAGATAACACTAAGCTGTGCGGAGTGGTAGATACACTGGAGGGGAGGGATAGTGACCTAGACAAATTGGAGAAGTGGGCCAAAAAAAATCTGATGAGATTCAAAAAGGACAAGTGAAGAGTCTTACACTTAAAACAGAAGAATCCCATGCACTGCTACAGACTGCGGACCGACTGGCTAAGCAGCAATTCTACAGAAAATGACCTGGGGGTTACTGTGGATAAGGAGCTGGATATGAGTCAACAGTGTGCCCTGGATGCAAATAAGGCTAACAGCATTTAACAGCATTAATAAGAGCATTGCCAGCAGATCGAGGGAAGTAATTATGCCCCTCTATTCACCACTGGTGAGGCCACATTTGAAGTATTGTGTCCAGTTTTGGGCCCCCCATTACAGAGAGGATGTGGACAAATTGAAGAGAGTACAGCAGAGGGCAACAGAAATGATTAGGAGGCCGGAGCACATGACTTATGAGGAAACTGGGCTTGTTTAGTCTACAGAAGAGAACAGTGGGCGGTGGGGGGTATTTGATATTCTTCAACTACCTGAAGGGGGTTCCAAAGAGGATGGAGCTAGGCTGATCTCAATGGTGGCAGATGACAGAACAAAGAGCAACAGTGTTTCAGTGGGGGAGGTCTAGGGTGGTTATTAGGAAAAACTTTCTTCAGGAGGGTGGAGAAAAACTGGAACGAGTTGCCTAGGAAGGTGGTAGAATCTCCATCCTTAAGGGTTTTTAAGGCCTGGATGACAAAGCCCTGGCTTGGATGATTTAGTTGGGGTTGGTCCTGCTTTGAGCAGGGGATTGGACTAGATAACCTCCTTAGGTCTCTTCCAACCCTAATCTTCTATTATTCTATTATTTTCTTTCAGCTCCACCCTCTAATTTTTTTTTTTTTGAACAGGAAGAGTGTTACACTGTCCCTGGGGAGACAGTAATATTCTACAAACAACGCCTGGTACTTTGCAATGAAGATCTGCAACAAGATCAAGCCATCTGACTTGCGCCCAGGAGTAATTTTCAGGTCCTTTTCTTTAAGAGTATCCTAGATTTGGGTGCATACGGAAGTGTTCAAAGCCCTATGGATGTATCATCTTTTACCTCTATTCCACTCATTTATATGTGCAGACATGATGGTTGGGATCCAACACTATCCCTTTGCCAGCTCATTGATTAGGAGATTCTCACTGAGGTTGTAGAGCTCAGTGTATCAAAGAACTTGTTGACCTTTTCTTGGATTACCATGATTTCAATACCCAGGCTTTCTGTGATCTGAACAGGAAGTCTTAGAAAACCGTGAAGTCACTGATTGCTGGTGCCACTGACATTGCCTCATTGGGAGATGATGGTCATTAAGGTCAAGATTTTGTCACAGGTATTATTTGTAAAGGTCACAAACAGGTTGTGGACAATAAACAAAAATTCACAGACGCCTGCAACCCATCCATGACTTTGACTAAAAATCCTGGGGATGGGGGGGACAACAGAGCTTCCAGGGTCTGCAGCTGCTCCAGCCCCGCCACTGCTCCTGTGGCAGCGGCTGACCTTTGCTGCTCCAACTCCAGGGATGCTGACCTAAACCAGGTTGCTGCTTTGGTGGGCCAGCTGCCCGTCAGCTGCCGAGCAGCCTCCGGGCCAGCTGCCCATCAGGTGTTTGGAGCTGCTAATCATTCCTTAGGTGGACACAGAGGTTGCTGCTGCTTCTCTGTTGTCACCTATTGCTGGAGGCTGACATCTGGCTTTGAGTGGATGGTCTGGCTAATGACGACTCTGAGGAGCAGGATATCCTCCTCTTCCCTGATGTGTGGGAGGGGGACCTGCTTCAGGCCACAATGTTGTCAAAAGCAAGTAGGTTGGTGAGGATAATAAGCAATCCGCTTCCTCAAACAGCAGGGCCATAGGAGAAGTGGCACCAGTGCCAGTTTCTGCTTCAGTGCAGAGGAGATCTCTGGTAGTTTCGTTGGGGTGTAACTCAGACCCTTGATGGGCTTGGCCACTAGTACCACTGCTGTAGTCAGCAACAAATCAGTACAGTGCCTTCTTTCCTGCACACTGTACCAGCAGATAAGCTTGTGTCTTCAGCCATGGGACCTTTAGAGAATTTGGAGGCGTAGCCCTGCAGGAGTGGTGTTTAGAGTCCTCCTTTCAAGAGGGTCCTGTGTGGTGCTTGGAGCCAGGCTGAGGTACCAGTGCCAAGGCTGCGAATGCCAAAGTGCTCTGTGTTGAAGATGTCAGCACCTTCTTCAATGCTGCGTTCTCTTCAAATCTAGGAGTGCTGTGTCTGGTTGAGAGCACACTGATTATTTCTTCGGCTCTGGTCTGACCATTAGTGTGTCCTCTGGTCACAAGCAACCAGCATGGACTGCTCTAGCAGATGTGGTCTGTAGCCCTGGAGTTGTCAGTCCTCATGAAGAAAGACCAGCAAGCAGAGCACATGGCTCTCTCCCACGCAGAACATGCATCAAAACTACATCCGTCAGAGAAGAATCAGGCAGCCACAGGGGCCAGGGTTTGATCCCTGATGGCTTAAAGTCTGCTCTCAGATGTGGCAGTTGGCAAACAGCACCTCACCACACTGTGAGCAGTGTTGGGGAGGTTGCCAAGAAAGGTGGATGTGGGTGTGTTTAACATCCAAGTCAAACCAGGGGGGATGGAGTTTTTCACCACAGTTGCGAAAAACACATTTTTTAAAGCTCTGAAGAGAAAAAGGTCACATACTCACTAGGTTCCACCTCACTGCTGAGGCAGTGAGACAGAACCAATGGTGAGTCACGACCCTTCCACCCCTTATGTCCTCACATGGGAGCACAAGACACAGGGCATGTGTGTGGCTGTCAAGAACAATGCTGTTCAAAAGAGGGCTCTCATACCATTCATGCACACATGCACCTACTGTGGGATCAACCTGGATACACACTCCAAGAACTTCCATTAGTCCCAAAGATTGCTCAAACACATGCAACACCCTGCCTCCAAACCACTGCAACTGGTTGCATGCTTTCCTTTCAACCTTTTTATGAATCTATTGATAGACCTGATTTATCACAATGCCAGTTCTCTAGTATGTTCATTCAGGGCCACACGATAAGCATATAGGGGACACATGCAGGAGATGGAGAAATGGACATATTTTGTCCATGTGAAAAACAATTAAATGTTCACAGCTTGGAATTCATGCGAGATCCCCAACTCCTGAGGTATACGGAGGGCTCCATTATACACCCACAACAAAAACATCATAAAATGAACCAATTTCACAGCAATTCCTTTGGTCTATTTCCTGGGTGAGGGCAATCATGACTGACCTTTATGTGTCTGTTCATAGCAGTAGACTGTGCTGCTCGCACCAGACCCTCTAATTCAGCACCACTGAAATTTTTGGTCTCCACAGCTAGTTCTTTAATATCTACATCTCCAGACAGCAGCTGGTGGTTCCGCATCCTTGCCGTGTGAATATGAAGAATCTGAATTCGGCCCTTCTCATCTGGTAAACCTGAGAATTGGAAACAGAATGTGTCAGTCCTTGTCCTCTGCTATCTCAAACCAGCAACTTCAGAACAACAGTGATACTGGCAACCTCTCCTTACAGCCCAGGCATGCCGGTGGCTGCTTATCATCATGAGCAGCCTCCACTCATGTATGTAGTAGAATCCTTTACAGTCATTTTTTTCAGAAAACCTCAAACAACATTACTGACACCTCAGCACCCCTGTGACTCAACCCTTGAACCCTTAGTTCACAGCAAGCCATGGTGTGAATGTATCCCAAACTAGGTGTCCATGTGCACCTGCTGCTGCTCCCCAAAAGCTCCCTAGTGCACTTTAATCTACTGTCGGGTCTAAGTGGGATATATCAAAGCTCACTACAGAATTTTTCTTGCTCAGTAGCAGGGTCCACACAGACAGTGCGTGGCAGATTAGCGCAGGGTAGTCTAACAAGCCGTTAATTAGAATCAACCCTCATTTGCAGATGGAGAAACTGACACACAAAGTTTAAGTGACTTGGTCAAGAGTCAGGCAGTAAGTCACTGGCAGAGATGGTACTCCTGTATTCAATTCCTGCCCCCCAGCTGAAATGTGTCACACATGCAGGCAGGCTGGCCACGTGCATTCCTGCAGCCCAGAGTGAAATCATGCATTCAGTGGCGCTATAGGCAGGCAGTGGGGCTTGGGTTATAATTCATCCTGCCTGCCACAAGGGGCTACTATGGCACCTGCTAAACAGGAAAACAGGTGGCCTCTCCCACTACTCTCCAGCTGTTCTCTGACATTTGTTGGAATTCTATTTGTTCTTCTGAGAGCTCCAAGAAATAAGGTCCTGCCTACACCTGCTCCCATTGATCAAGGGAATCGGTTGTCAATCCAGTGCCTTTCATCAGCACACTTTTGAAAAGCAGTATTTATGATTGTATGTAAATAAACATGCTAGCTAATTTAATAATTTACATAAAATGTCACACATGGAGCTGCACAAAACTTGACAGTTATGCATGCTAGGCATGGGCTAATGCTAGAGAACACCGGCTCTACTTTGCTGCTGTTAGTCTGTTTGAAATTGCCGCCTACTGAGCATCAACAGGCCTGCTTACCAATCTCCATTTTCACCTCCAATCTCCCAGGTCGCAACAGAGCCTCATCAATCAGGTCTGGTCTGTTGGTCATTCCTAAGAACAAAGGTGAAGCCAAAGAGAAGCATTAGCTGAGACTGTTATAAGTCACTAAGTTTTTAACTAGCACCTGAACGTTAAACACAACCTTGTAAAGTCAAGGAGAAGATTTTGGGAGAGAAAAATAAGAGGGCTATTTAATACATCGCAGCACTTCTGCAGATCTGTGTCCTGTCACGTGGTTTGTCAGCAGACAGGGTTGAACCTAGCACCACTGATCTAATTAAAAGACCCAGCTCAGCTAGCCAGTGCTGCAGCACGCTCATCAATCTGTCTTCCAGGTACCACTGGAGGGGGACAGAGCATCATACTACTGGGGTACACATGCTCCCCCACAAGACAGAGCACGGGAACCTGCAGCCCAAATGGAGGCCTTTACGAGCAAGGAAAACTGAAGCAAGTAACGAGATCTTTGCTGACATAACTAAAGAACCAGAGAACCAGTTGGAGGGAGATTCAAAAAATAACAAAATATTAATGCTGGCAGCTCCATTGGCAAAGGCACTAGGGTATGAACAAGCACTGGAGACTTAATTCTCCTATCACTCTTAATGGTCTCTCCAAACTCAGGAGAGTTGAGATGCACTAGTGGAGAAAGGCAGTGCCCCTCGCTGTGCTGTATCTGTCCTGAGGCCAGAAAGCTTTGCCAGGACTAAATTCACACATAGGACCTCTGATTTCAAAAATTGAAGCCAAATATTTCATTCGCACTTTGCCAAGACAACCCCATCCAAATTGTTTATCATGGTTAAGGTATCTGAAACACTAAGGATCTCCTATTAAACAGTGGGTTCTCAAGCCAAGCTTTATTTCAGTGATCATCAAACTCTGACATTATTGTCAATACAAGTTCTTTCTTCTTGTGCATTTTCTCTTAAAATAGAGAACAAAATTTCATCCCTTCTGTAACTAAGAGCAGCAATTGGAGTCTCTTACATTACGCCAGTTTTCCTTGGACAAAAACCCACAATTTTGGGCACAGATCATTTAAATAAGTCCAGTTTTTGTTTCCAGAATGCCTTGCATCAGCCCAACTGGAGTTACTTGTGATCACCCTCCTAGGTGTGAGGGGATTTTGCAGCTTCTATTAGAGCAAGCACAGTGGGAGAGGGTGGTGCATTACACATAATTAAAGTGACCTACACACTTCCAAACCAAGATATCCTGCCTGACCTGCATTTTTTAAACCACGGGATCACACTTGAGGTTTTCATACCAATGACCAGGATGTTATTTAGCTGCTCCACCCCATCGATTTTAGACAGCAGCTGGTTAACGACGGTATCGTGGACTCCAGTGCTGCCCGCCATGCTCCCTCTCTGTTTGCAGATGGCATCAATCTCATCAAAGATTATGATGTGGAGACCACTGTTTGCCCCAAGCTATTAGAAAGAAATAATATAAGAATGGCCCCAGTTATCAATGACATTGACAAAATAGTTAATATTCTATCCATTCTTGGTGCATGTTGGTGAAAGAACAGTGAGACATTGGCATTTTTTAATCAGTGATCCCTACAAAATGCTGTAAATCTAGATCTTAGCATTCCAAGGCCTTGTCTACACTAGAATTTAAAACAGAGATAACATGTATTAGCCAACATGTGCGACCTCATTTTATGTCTCTATGAGGCTACCTTTAATGTGTTAAACTAGCTGAGTTAAATTAAAGGCTCCCCCTTGGCTTTAACTAAGCCATTTTAGCACCTATTAAATACAGTGTGTGCCTTGACTACACTAACAAGCAAGAATAAATAGATACATGTCAGTTCTGCTCTCCCAGATCATGAACTAGATAATTAAGAAAGTATTTACTTAACTAACACCATCATTTTGAGATCCTGTGCACATTACTGCTTGAATCACAAAGCAAAAACTACATTCAAAAGCTGTAGTCTAGTATGGCTTTAGTAAACACGACTAAAAGTCCAAAATAAAGTCATGACTGGATGCAAACCATGACTGATCAGGTAACTGGAGTCTGAAGAGAGTTTCAGAGATGGTTATAAGCCACAGAACTGAGTGAAGTGAGGCCCTACACTCAAATCGACAGCATCTCTCTGTCTAATGTAATAAGTATGGAAACCACATCTAATCAATTCCAAAATTTCAGGGAAATTTATAGATATTAACGGGCACAACCCTAGTGATTCTGCTGCAAACAGGAATTCCAGAAAAGCCTGATTGAGAATCTGGTGCTGGAGGCAGAAGAATCTCTCTGCTGCCCCCTAATCAGAGGCAGCAGCTTAATTTGCTGATGGGGAGACTGTTAGCAACCTGGACTCTAACAGAGATAAGAGAGTGTTCCTGGGTTGGCCTATAAAGGGGGAAGCAGCAGGAACCCAGAAAGGACTTGGGGATGAGTGCTGATGGTGAGGGGAGGAAGCAGGGACTTTGACGGGACAAACCAGGCACCCCAAAAGAATGGGAGCCTTTCAGGAATACCCTCCACCTTACAGTAAGTGGCGCTGCAGAGCTGGGTCCCTTTCGGGTGTGCAAGCACTCTGCACATCTGAGACCAGAAGATTCTTGCTAGCAGTGTCCATTGGTCTGCGCCTGCCAGATCTTAGTCAGAGTGCATGTGCACACAGGGCCCATCAGTCAAAGAAGAAGGGACCACTGTGATCACCAAGAATGAACTCTTGATTTAAAAATTGCCAGTGATGGAGAAACCACTATGACCCTTGGTAAATTCTCCAAATGGTTGATTACCCGCACTGTTAAAAATCTACATCTTATTTCTGGTCTGAATTTGTCCTAATTTGCAGCCCTTGGATTTTATTATACCATTGTCTGGCCTCCAAGGTGACTTGATTACAGTGTATAAGTTCCTTCACAGGGACAGTAAACCAGATATTAAAGAGCTGGCCTAGCAGAAAATTTCTGTTCCTCAGGTAGGTGTTTATAGACTGTCATTCCTTAACTGTCTCTTTGTTAAGCTAAACAGATTAAGCTCCTTAAGACTATCACTATAAGGCATGTTTTCCAATCCTTTCATCATTTAAGTGGCTTTTCTCTGAACCCTGTCCTATTTATCAACGTTCTTCCTGACCTGTGGACAGCAGAACTGGACACGGTATTCCAAGGAATAGAACTTCTCTATTCCTACTCAATATTCCCACTTATGCATCCCAGGATCATGTGCACCCTTTTGGCCACAGTGTCTCAGCGGGAGCGCGTGTTCAGCTGATTTTGGGAAGTTCTCTGGCCTGTGTTATACAATGAGTCGGACTAGATGATCACAATGGTCCCTTCTGGCATTGGAATCCATGAATGATCCATCAGAACCCCCAAAGACCTTTTCAGAATCACTGATTCCCAGGATAACACCTCCCATTCTGTAAGTAGGGCCTGTATTCTGAGTTCCTAGATGTATCTGACTTTTACATTTGGGGACAGGTGATAACAGAAACAATGACATGGGGTGGGGAGGCGGCCATACAGAGCCCCACACATGTGGCAGAGGGGAAAATGTGGGACACATGGTCTTGCATAAGAGGAGGAGGGAACTGGGGATACAAGAGCCCCAACATGGGGTTGAGGGAGTTGCAGGGACGATGACACACCGGGAACACAAGGAAGAATGGAAGGATGCAAGGAGCCCCTGGAGCATGCAATGCACTCAGCCTACAGAACCTAGGAAGTTGTGCAATACTCTAATGTGGAAGAGGCCTATAAGCAGTTTGGTTCACATGACGCTGTAGTAAACTTTTAAAGGAGAATATTAACTCAAACTCACTTGGCCAAACTCTAAATTCAGAATAAATACCTCACTCTAATGCTAAAGAGAAGGATTACTCAATTACAGAGTCACTCAAATAGCCACCAGATACCACTGAGAGAATAAGGCAGGGGGTATATTTTTCTGCCCATATTTACACTGTCAAGCAATTTTCTTCTCTCCAAAACTCTGCATCAAAAAGATAATCTTTTGTGGCTAGCAAGAAGCTGGAGACAATGTGAACAGTATGTATGAATTTGCTGTCACCCTGGCAATCTGCCCCCCACACAAGTCATTACAATTCTGACCTTTCCAAGACCTTCCTAATCTCACAACTTGTCATCGGAACCACCTCCCTCCAGCTAGTATAAGGTCTATTTTAACAGGTGTGTACCTCAAAAGAGAACAAGCCCACAGATACCAGTTCTATAGCAACAAACTGGAGAGGAAGGGAGTTGCAGGGGCTCAAATTAACATTCTCCTGAGATCATTACAGCTGTAACTGATCAATACACTTTTTAGAGGAAAGTACAAATCCTCAAACTGCAAATTCTGTCTCCTTCAACAAAGATCTTGTCAAAATCACAGATGACACTTTTCCTGTAGCAGGCACAAACTACCAAGAGCCACCTCTAACAGCCTATTTCCACTGCACAGCTCATAAATAGTATTTAGGCCTTTAAGCTATGGCTGGCTATTAAAAACTCAGTCTTTAGTACTGCCTGCAAAATTTAACAGCAGTACAGAAAAAGTTAACTCATCCTCTTGTCCTCTGTACTAGTTCTGCATTATTGCCCTGTTTGCTAGCCAGGTGTTTTGGTGGGAAAAATTAGTGACAGATGGAGGTATCATGCAATATTGGACAAAGAATATGACAGTACAAACTTGGATGGAACAGCATATTGCGGGGAAAATGTGAATTTGAGACATTCCTGCTTACTGCATGCTTGTGTCTTTATCCTGTGACTGCTAAAATCAGTAGACAAAGCTCCCACCAACTTCCATGGGCCTGAGGGCAAAATTTTGGACCCATTTCCTTGATTTTTATGCTGTTTTAAGCTGGTGCCAGACTGCATGATACAAAACAGTCATGGAAAATATGGTGCAAAACCAGTACAAAAAACCCGCACAAAAATACTTCCCAATGGTCCCATATTCACAAGGAAGCTGCCAACAATGTTCTAAGTGGACATGACCACAAAACTAGGGACCGAGAAGCAGCCTTTATTTGTCCAACATGGCCACCACTACTCCAATTTGAGTCCTGCTACAGGATGAAGGCTACCTAACCCAACTTACTCTAGACATATAGCATCTCCTCCAACCATAGGATCTAAGTGTTGTCAGTACTTACAGATCAAATGATGATTTAGCAGATAAGTGAAAATGCAGTACCTTTAGGGTACAGAGGAAGCCTGAAAGGGATAGAATGGGGATAGTTTTATTGTTAATAGAGGAAGCTATTGCCATTCAGATTCACAAACTGACTCCCAGGAGTAGTAACACCACCTGCTGGTCAGTGAGTCACTCTCAATGCATAGGGCTATGATCTTCCAATTATTCACAGATTCCAAGGCCAGAAGGGATCATTGTAATCATCCTGACCACAGAAAGTCCACAAAAGAATTCCTAAAACATACCTTTTAGACAAACATCCAATCTGGGTTCCCAAACAGTCAGTGATGGAAAATAAGTTGTTCCAATGATTAATTACGCTCACCTAAAAATGCCTTATTTCCAGTCTGAATTTGTCTAGCTTCAACTTCCAGCCATTGGATTGTGTTGTACCTTTCTCTGCTAGACTGAAGTGCCCATTGTCATAAATGTGTTCCCCACATAGGTACTTGCAGACTAATCAAATCATCCCTTCGCCTTCTCGTTGTTAAACTAAATAGATTGAGTTTGTCGAGTTTACTACTATAAGGCAGGTTTTCTAATCCTTTCAACATTCTTATAGCTCTTCTCTGAATGCATCTCCAATTTGTCAACATCCTTCTTGAATTATGGACACCAGAACTGGACACAGTATTCCAGCAGTGATCGCACTAGTGCCACATACAAAGGTAAAATAATTTCTCTACTCTTACTTGAGATTCCTCTGTGTATGCATCCAAGGATCACATCAGCCTTTTTGGCTACAGCTTCACAGTGGGAACTCATGTTCAGCTAAATGTCTATTATGACCCCCCCAAAATCTTTTTCAGGATCACTGCTTGCCAGGACAAAGTCTTCCAACCCCTCCCCCATACTGTAAGTAAGGCTTACATTCTTTATTCCAACTGTTTACATTTACATTTGTATTAGAACATGTGTTGTGAGCTTCCATAAACTCACCAAGCAATCCAGATTGCTCTGTATCTGTGACCTACCCCCTAATTATATACCACTCTCCCAATTTTTGTGTCACCTGCAAACTTGATCTGTGATGATTTTATGTTTTCTTCCATGTCATTAATAAAAAGGCTAAATAATGTAGAACCAAGAACCAACCCCTGTGGGGGGTCCCACTAGAAACACTCCTGTTTAATGATCATTCCCTGTTTACAACTATATTGAGACCTATCATTTAGCCAACCCTTAATCCATTTAATGTGTGCCATGTTAATTTTATATCTTTCTAGTATTTTAAACAAAATGCCATGAGGCACCAAGTCAAATGCCTTACAGAAGTCCAAATATACTACGTTAACACTATTAACTTTATCAACCAAACTTGTAATCTCATAAAAATAAATCAAATTAAACAGGATTTATTTTTCATAAATCCATGCTGATTGCCATTAATTATATTGTCCTCCTTTAATTCTCTAATAATCAACCACTCCTTTATCAACTACTCCATTATCTTACCTCTTTACCCTTTTTAAATATTGGCACAACATTACATTTCTTCCAGTCTTCTGGAACTTCCCTGGTGTTCCAAGACTTATTGAAAAGTAAACCTTCAGTCACTCTTCATACACATGCCTATTGACCTTGCTAGCGTTTATTTTTTTTTTTTTTTTGCATTACCCTCCTTTGTTCCTCTTCTGCATCAGCAAAGAGCTTGCGGATGTTGGCCTCAGACTCTCCTACATATTTGTTGAGAATTTCTGGACCATTGACCACCTTCGGTTCTCTGGCATTCAGCATCTTGCCAATCTGTCTAGCCATCAATGTTTTACCACAGCCTGGTGGTCCATATAACAGGATGCCTTTCACATGCTTGCAGCCTAGGGAAAAAACAAAGCAAAACATAAGCAGCAGGCTAACTGAAAGATATAAAATAACTCTACGTGGGAAATGGAAGTTTTTGTGTGAGCACATTCCAGAGCCTGTCATGGCTGCTGCGTTTACCTATTCAGTTTAAATAGGAGAAGAGAGAAGAGAACACATGTTGCTAAAATCGCTTCTGTACCTTATGCACTGGGCCTTTCCCTTGTTCTCCTTCTGGGAACTCTTTTACTACATGATTATATTTTTAAGACCAGTAAGGACCATTAAATCATCTAGTCTGAGCTCCTGTGCAACGAGGCCAGAGAATTTCACCCAGTCATTTCTGCATCAAGCCCCAACTTCTGGTTGAGCTAGAGCATTTTTTTAAAAGACATCCAGTCTTCACTTAAAGACTTCACGTGATGGAAAATCCACCACCTCCCCAGGGAATTTGTTCCAGTGGTTATTGTCCTCACTAGTAACACTTTGTGTCTTAATTTTTAGTTTGAATTTGTCTAGCGGTAGATTTCAACCTTTGTCTGCTAGGTTAAAAAACCCTCTACTATCATCAGCAACCTTCTCCCCAGGTGCATACTTAAAGCCATCATTTAACCTTCTTTTGGATGAATTACAATAAGCTTCCTAAATTTCTCTAACTGTAAAGCACGTTGCTCAAATGTGTCCCGTTTACCATGTGATCCTGATTGCTTGTACAACTGACTTTTTTACCACTCCACCAGTTTGTGTCATTTGTAAACTTTATCAGCAATGATTTGGTATTTTCATAACACACATAATTAGACGGTGGAACACACTGCCACAAGATACCATCCAGGCCAAGAATTTGGCAAGATTCAAAAGTGGGGTTGCACATTTATATGGATACTAACACTGTCCAGCATTATAGTTAACACAGAGAGCAATTTCTGGAAGGAACATAAAACTAGTGCTTCAGAGCTCAAGCCTTCTATTAGGTGTTAGGTTGAGGCAGATTATCCTCCAACTTCATACTCCAGGGTTTCTTGCCCCTTCCTCTGAAGCATCTGGTTCAGGCTACATTCTGAGTCAAGGCACTAGATTTATCTGGACAACAGGTCTGATCCAGTCTGACTATTTTTATGTTCTTTCACTTCATTGATAAAGGTATTTAACAGCATTTGGCCAAGAGCACATCCATGCAGGACCCCAGTAGAAACACCCTTGGAGCCACCAAGATCATCTAGTTTGACTGATTACATAGCACCGATCAGAGAATTTCACTCACTGATTCCTGCATCAAGACCAGAACTTCTGGTGCACACAGACAACATGGTTTAGAAAGCCATTCAATTTTGATTTAAAGTTTTTAAGTGATGGCAAATCAATCACTCTGTGCTATGCATCTGAAGGTAGTTGCTTTAAACCTAGCTGATGACCCACATGAGAGAAAAGATGTATGCAATAAGATACTATGATGATGTTTGGCAGTATAAGTCCAAAGACAGGTAAATAAAAATAGGCATCTGGTCAAAATAAAATGACACACTTCTATATACAAATATGGAAAGCTTAAAAGTAAAAATAGATGAAGCAGAACGCCTTGCAATGGAAGACCATATCACACACATTATGGAAAGATGGCAGAATTTTAAAAATCTGTGGAAAACTGTCATACCTGGGTATAAACTATAGAATAAGCTAAAGAAGTGGGGAAATAGCATTTGGTCGAAAAAGATTGTACAGAACAGGAAGAAACATTTTGAGTGGTGAGAACCACGCAACTAAACCTGGATGGATGCAAATACCAATAGTGACAATATTCATAGGGCTACACATACCAGCCTCCAAACAAAAAAAGGAAATTGAATGTAAAATGTCGAGACACATCAAATAGGCAGAAAATGATGATCATGGGGGAGTTCAACTATCCCCAAATAAACTGGTCAAATGGTACAATGGAACAAAGCTGAGAAGCAGCAAGAGTGTGAAACGTTAAGTGATTACTAAGAACATCTAGTTTTTGAAACAACTCCTACAGCATGTGTAGGTTTTCCTACTGCTATTCTAGCCTTAATTTTCAATGACAGTGACTGGAATAGCTAGCTAGGCTTTTGTTTTGACACTGAATGCATAACTATGCTACCTGAGCCCCCAAAATCTTGCATCTGTGTTAGACTGCTGGTTTAGGGTTACTGTGGGAAGCCTAACTTCGAACTTTATAGTGCTCATGCATGCAAAATCACATCCATAATTGCTACATTAAATGTGTTTGTATGTATTCAATAAATAGTGTGTCCTATGTTCTGTTTATTGGTTAATTCTTCCTATTGATCGTGCAGTAGCTCAGCTTTCTTGGCTGACAAAGACACTCAGTTGTGTTGCTAGGGTTAGAATACCTCATTTTGAAAGATCTCTTTTCGGCTTAAACAAATAACTTTCTTGCTGCATAAGCTACATTGATTTATTTCATGAGTGTCTGGTTCCCATTTTATTCAGCCACATCTGCAAAGATTGTTCCATGTTTTCATAAGTTGCAGGCATGCTACATTTAAGGATTTTACTTCTTCCTTTAGGGCATTTTTGAGTAGCCGCCCAATTTAATGAAATCTCCCTTTAATATTCAATGTCCATCCCTCCCGAGGCAGGGGTGTGTTAATGACTTTGGAGGCCCCTGGGCACACTGTAAATAAGGGGCCCCTATCATATTACAGTAGGAAATAAATACTAAGTCTTGACTTTAAAAATGTATTGTGAACCCAAAACACATCATAGTAGTAATGGGAGAAAAATTGTGTATATTTTGCTGATTTAAAAGCATCACTTTCTAGATTTGCAAACAGCAAAGTCACAAATGACATATGAAGATTCCATTTCCTGAAGCACTTCAGACACAGTATTTGCCAAAGATTGGATAAAATATTTTTTCATGCATCACTGCTGGGGTTCCCTTTCTGCAGTGGCCCTGCGCATTTGGACAGTTTGCCTGTGCCTTAAGACATTGCTGTATATGCTGAATCTGATTGGATTGTAGTTGCTGTTACTTAGTGCTTTAGCTACTGTTAATTCGTGAATTAACTTCAGCGTATTGTTTAAGCCTCTTCCTTTGTGTGCTCTAGAACCCTAACTTTCTGCTGCTGATGAAAAACGGGGAAAAAGACACACAAATGGATTTAAAACAGCAGACTGCAACTTTATTAACTTGAATATTAAAGACAGGGACTGACAGTCCCCAAACTACCAGGCATTAAGTAGTGCCAGTGAAGGGTTAAATGACCTCACAACCAAGGAAGGAGGGTTGCCTTCCTTGGCCAAATCCCTGACACTCAGTTTGTGATTTAGTCCACTACTGAATTCTACCACCCTCCCACGAGAGAGAGAATGAGGGCACAAACAAATCCAGAGCTCAGGATACATACACTTCAGATCGCCTCTCACTTCACAGGCGAACAGAACCCTTACAGCCCCTCACCCATACAGGACACTAGTTGCAAGTTATGACAACATTTGACTTGTATCACTCCCCACACCTTCTCAGCCCTCCCTGCCCTGAAAACTGTACTCCTCTCTCATCATTATCCCCATCTATCATGTCTCCAGGACCCTCAGAGTCTGTCTACACAGCAACTAGACCCTGCAGCTGGCCGGTGTCAGCCGACTTGGGCGTGCACTGCAGGTCTCTCATTATTGTGCAGAATTCTGGACCCAGGCTGGAACTCAGGCTCTGGGGCCCTCCTACCTCACAGGGTCCTACGGCCCAGGCTCCAGCAATGAAACAGCCCTGCAGCACGAGCCTGAGTTGGCTGGCAAGGCCTAGCTGTGGGTTCTAGCTGCTGTGGAGACAAACCCTTGGAGGGAAAAGGAAGACAGCCACAGGACACAAGAATGGCTGCTGTGAGCTTGGGAATGCCTGACCCCATGGATTCACTAGAGCCAGCTCCAATCCACACTCCCCATCCCCCACTCCCTCATGACCCCACACGCACTTTCTGTGCTGGGGGAAAGCCTGGATGAATGAACTAAGTTAAATTGCTTGGTTTTCCCAGTGGAAAATTGGGAGGACAAAACTACTTGGGAAAATTGGTAGTGATATATTTGAACATGTTTCATACTACGTTTGGCTCCCAGTAGATTAGATCAGTTTAAAAACATATTTAGAAATCTTTAAGTGTTTAATTGTTCTACAGAAAAAAACCATTAGTCAGTGGAACAAGTTCAGTGCCAGATATAGCTAACTACATAGACAATGTTTATTTTCAGAGATTAGTTTCTTTTTATCCATGTTTGACTTTGCTTTATTGTTAGATTTTGTTTTAGTGTAAACCCCACTTTAAAACTCTTGCAGCATTTAATATATTGATTAATAGAGAAATAAGGTGTCATCTTCTTAAGGTACCAAGCTTGACCAACACAAGATCAGAGTTCAATCCTAGTGCTGCCCCAACCTGAGCAACCTTGGGCAAGTTGCTGTAATTTCAGTTTGAATAAGTGTGCATTGCAAGGCATTGCCCTTGATCTCTATTAGTCTAGTTCTCCACTGTGTTTTTCTGGCTGCTGTCTTATGTTTTCGTGTTGTTAATATATATCATCGAATAAAGAATTCTGCAGTTTCAAAAGAACAGAAACCGAAAATTAAGAGTATCTTGCCCTTGTAAGCAACGTCAGAAAACCACAATTCAATTTTGTTAAGCAGAGCAATAAACCTGAAATGTTCTGAGCTGAGAAAACAATGAAACTGCTTTGCCACAAGAAAGATGTTACCGAGGAAGCTGAGTTGAGAAGAATTTGTTAGTCAACTTTCAGGCATTCAAAAGTAAAAAACAAAACAAAATACTGGCAGTGAATACCATTTTACACAAGAATGAGCAAGGCAATGATAAATTCCTGTCCAATTAGTGTCAGGAAAGGGATCGTTAATACATTCTGTGGGAGAATATGATCTCCCGTGTAGCCAAGAAGTGCAAAGCAGGATTTGGATGATGAATGATGCTTTGGAGGGGAATCCCAAGCACAGAAACCAGCTGACTCTTAGATGGCTCCATTGTGCTCAAAGTCAAGAAAAGCTAACAAAAGGCTACTGGCAAGTCAGGGCACATGTACACAAATATTTGTGAGTTTCTTGTGACAGGCATTGAATGCTTACATTTTTATGTAGCAAACTGCATAAAGGAGCTTGAGGAGAGAGGAGACAAACTTCCAGGACTGGTCAAGTTCTTCCTCTTCGGACCATTTTAGTTTCTGTAAAAGTTGCCGTTTTATGTGCTTTTTGTGAAGTATTTAGGGACAACTTGAGTTTTGAGCCAGTCCCACCTATCACCATCATACTTGCTACAAACCTGTCACATGCTTTTAGATAGGGGTTGTAGCTCTTCTACAGCTAAAGACAAAGGGAATCTCTTGTTCCCCCATGAAATCAACACAAGGGCTCATTTCACCTCACCCTTTGTGACAGGGTAATGGCATTTGGGGGGGGGCGGGGGTGAGACACCAAAAAGGAAGGTTACTCACGCATAACTGGTGTTCTCAGAAAATACTGCAAAAGCTATTCTTTATGGAAAACCAGGAGCCAAAACCTACCATGGCCATTCAACAGGTTGTAAGAGTTACTTTGGGGCAGTGGATATCCTTTAATCAGATAGCTGCATAGCAAGCAGTGCAATGTCGCAGTATTTTCCGCCTCTCTTTTCAGTTCCCTTTCACAAGGCTCATCTGACATAGGTTGAATCCGGAAAATAGGAAAGATCAGAGCTGCCGAGCTGCCACTTGGCAGCGCTAGTTTAGTCATGTGGGATTGATAGGAATGCGTCTCATGTAAAGTGCCAATGGCACTAAGAGAAGCTCACAGGAAAAAAGAGAAGTCTCTAGGCACATGGATAGTTCATGGAACGTTATTTATATTGTGGTGGCACTCAGGAGCCCCAGTCACAGACCAGGGTTCCTTTATGCCAGGTGCTGTACAAACACACACCAAAAAGACCCAAAGGGCTGACAATTTAAGTATATGACAAGAGACAACAGATGGATGTGGCTAGACTGGAGAGCACAAGAAAACTAAAACAATGCTGGTAAGCATAATAGGGCATGGTTTCAGCACACCTGCTGCCTAACCATTGTCAGGCTTTACAACATGGCCCATGACCACTTACTACTATTGCTGAGTGGAAGTCTCTAGGGAGTTCCAATGCACAATACTCCATCTCGAGACAACTTGAGATCTATCTACTGAGCATAGGACAAGAAACACTAGTAGTGGCGTCCCAGCTCCAACAGTAAATCCTTCTGTGGCCTTGGCAACTCACTTCACATTTTTCCCTCTGCTTTTGTCACCTGACAACTGAGGACATTACTAATCATCTACACTTCACAGGGGTGTTTGTGTTGCTGAATCGCACTATGTGGGTGCTAAATTCTCTCTTTATTAGGTGAGAACATTTCTTCTGGAAGCCAAAGCAATGAATTCCTTTCAAACTGAAATGCTACATGCTGTTACAACCAGAAGATTTTCTTGCCCAGCTACATCCACCTGGCCAAAATTAAAAAACATTTAAAACAAACAGCCCCTAGTTTAAATTGACAGGCGATGACAGACTACAAATGTTACGTCTAAATCACAACTCAGCTCCACACACAAAGCAGGAGTTTTGATTAAGTTTTGTCTCCATTTTGCAGTTTATCCAGATCAGACCAGTGTGACCAAATGTCAATACTATTATGAAGATCTTATAAACTCCAATTATTCTCCAAGCAGGCATTTCTAACTGGCTAGGCTTAGCATCAAGATGACCACTAAATCTAAGGTCATTCATGTAATGGATACTGGATTATCATGCAATTTAATTACCTATTCAGACTAACAATATGCATGCTATGGGGAACTGGAAAGCAGGTGAGGAAAACAAGGAAACTACACAGGTAACGAAGTTCAGGGAAACTGACGATGAAGATCCAAAAACACAATGGCAGAGCCACAAAGGTAAAGTCATGTGATAAAAATCATAAATGGAGACGCGAGCCAGAATGACATTTAGCCACAATGAGACTCATTCAATTACCACATATTTAGTTCTGTTAATTCTCTCTAATAACACCTCTTCTCAAAAGATCAACACAAAATTGCCTGAGCAGGTAAGGGGCTTTCCTACTTAGTAGCTAATTCCTTCTTGAATTAAAATCAAAGAATTCTGGGGTCAGTGTACCATTTTATCAGTTTTCCACTACAGAAAGATTGTTGACAAATTGGAGAGAGTCCAGCAGAGGGCAACAAAAATGATTAGGGGGCTGGAGCACGTGACTAGGAGGAGAGGCTGAGGGAACTAGGCTTGCTTAGTCTGCAAAAGAGAAGAACGAGGGGGGATTTGATAGCAGCCTTTAACTACCTGAAAGGGGGTTCCAGGGAGGATGGAGCTAGGCTGTTCTCAGTGGCAGTAGATGAAACCGTTGCTCTTAGTTCTGTCAAGTTGCAGTGGGGGAGGTCTAGGTTGGATATTAGAAAAAACATTTTCCACTAGAAAAGTGGTGAAGCACTGGAATGGGTTACTTACAGAGGTGGTGGAATCGTCATCCTTAGAGGTTTTTAAGGCCTGGTCCTGCTTTGAACATGGGGGTGAACTAGATACCTCCTGGGGTCCCTTCTAATCCTAATCTTATATTATTCTATGACTCATGCAGGTGCAACTAAATATAGCCTACATCTGCACGCAATACACCAGTCCTGTTCACAATGCAAGAGAGATGATGATATTTATATATTAATCTTCAGGCCAGTTAGTGTACGATTAGTGTTTCAAGACTTTACCTGCCATACGGAAAAGATTTTCCATTAACAAGGTTGCGGGAAATGTCCCCCTCTACTCCTCACATAAACCTTTTGTTATTCATGCCTAGATCCACTGCCTCCAGTTAACCTTTGTGTAAGATTTAAGTGCTACTGACAAAGTTAAACTAAAGGGATTTGATTTTGCCTCTTCCTCAGAAAGTAGGAGCATCCACAGGGCTTTATCTTAAGCAGCCAGCAGAGATTTTAATTTTACATGGAACCTGCAGAGCAGACTATTTGACACAACAAATCACATATTACTCCAAAGAGTTATTAGGCCTGCTAGTTTTCTTCCCCATTATCTCCTGTGTGGCTATGATTTTCTTAAATGCATGTATATTACATACAGAAGGCACTGGCTAGATTTATGGCAATGACAGAACATTTATCAATTTCCTTCTGATGGAATGTGATAAAACTGAAAATAAATCAGCCAAAGTATGAGTTCCCAAAACACACACAGTGCCTTTGGCTACACAATCAAAAAACCTGACCCCAAATGAGACTGATAGCAAATTCAGAGTTGATATGAAACGGCCTAATCTCAAGCTTTTAACAATCAGAGATAGCAACCACCGTCATCTTTTAACAGCTTAATAATAAAATGCAGCCAGAGAGCTAATTTAATATTAAAATAAGATCACTGGATGGATTCCAGATCACAGAGTCTTTCATTTAGGTGTACATTTTATACTTGATTTGGATGTTAACACCAGAACCTTCCCAGGCAATTTTCTGCAACCATTAGAATGAAGCTAGATGCTTGTTATTGTGTCCAGTTCTGTGTGCCACATTTCAGGAAAGATGTGGATAAACTGGAGAAAGTCCAGAGAAGAGCAACAAAAATGATTAAAGGTCTAGAAAACTGGCACTGGTCCCTGAGACCTCCCTGACACAGTATAGGAAGCCTGTCCCTGGTATCAAAAAGTTGAGAAACACTGGTCTAGATAATATTTAGTCCTGTCTTGAGTGCAGAGGACTGGACTAAAAGTTCTGGAGGGGATTTGGAGAGTTCTAGAATTTTATGATTCTATTTAGTTTAGCCTAGTATCTATAAATATGATGCACACTTTCTAAAAAGGTAAACACAAATGTATTACAAAACAAATACTGAAAACAAGATGCCGGAGGTGCTCAAGCCATCATCAGTGTAACAGGGTCACTGGTGGTCCAAACAAATCAGCCAAGGATCCCTCTGGGGAAAAAAACAGTCCTTCCAATCATTACAGCTTCTGGCTGCACAAGAGCCCTCCTCAGTTCAAGAAAGGTGGTTAAGTACTCCTTTCTCCTATCTAGCTGTGGCTCGATTCAGGAGTCATCCTCTATAGGAGACTAGAGAGCAGTTCCTCTCCTCTTCCTAGAAGCCATTATCTCCCCCGCCTCCCTCCAGGAAGCTTTTATTTCCTTTTTACGGCTTTCCCTACTTAGGAGGCAAAATGTCTGTTCCACTCCCAGCAACTTTGTAAGGACTTGCTATCAGCTCCTCTCCAGGTCTGATAGCTCAGACATTTTCAGAGCTACCTTCCTCTCTTCCACCTATTGAAGGGATTTAACCCTTTCATAGTTCACGCAGGGACATGGCACACGCACCTAATAACATCAGAGTTCTATTGAGGTGATCATATCAGCTTCGCTTTGCTTTGGTTAAAATCGTGGCTGCCCCTTTAATACATACTTTAAATCCATCTAACAAAAAGATGAACCTGGGATCACAGAGGATAAGTGACTTGTTATGGTCTCATGAAATCTGAACTTTATGGCTAAGTGCAAGGCTAAGTAATGCGCAATCTAGCCAGGATCTCTGGTGCAAGAAACATGTCTTACCCATGCTCCATAAATTATAAAGCAAATTTACAGATTACTTTGTTAATAATAAAACTAGGCTAGAATACGCTGTTCTAACCACTAGCCACATGCCACACTCCCTTCCCAACAGGAAGACCTGTTAATTTCTCACAACAATGCTGCTCTGGTGCTGACAGTTAATGTAGGGCTGTGGACAAGACTGATTCAGTATCAACAATTATAGGAAAGCTCTACTTCTCAAAGATCATGGGAAAGTCCTCAGAAACTGAATGGAGGCTCCCAATTGAAAGACATATAACATAGCACATTGCAAGATGGGACGTTACACCAGTCATTTACATAACTGCTAATCTTTTCCAAGCTACTTACTGATGTTACACACAAAAGACTAAGTCATCTCTACTGCTACGTGACCCCAGTTAGCAGTGAAAATTATGAGCTAGCTTCAAGTATAGCTTGAAGTTCAATATAGAAGATACTAAGCGATTCCTTCCACCCACCCACCCACCCATGGAGTGCTTGGTATCCTGTGTGCAAAGCCTATCCTGATTGCTCCAGAGATCTTAGATTTAAAAGGCAAGCTTTCAGACCAACCCAGGCTATCTTCAAAACCACTTTCCATAGCATTTCATATCAACAAGACAGCGTTTTATTGAGTATTGGGACTAGGAAATGGAGGAAAGGAGACCAAAATCATACCTCTATCCGTCCAATTCTGAGCAGTCTATGGTTTTTCTCTCTGATTTCATTTTCAGCATCCCCTTTTTAGATCCGATATGCAGACTGGTTTTTCTCTGATCTCATCATCAGTTTTGGTTTTGCCAAAGTTTGCATCTAAGCTACTGCTGAAGGCCCGTAGTCTCTGGCTACTACTTCACTTGGACTAGAATGTTGAAGTCTTTCCCACAAGCTCTAGAGAGTTCCGTCATAACCCAATGGATACTCTTACTCCTTCCAGTGCCTCCATTCCTCTTAAGATGGCCACGAACCCTCTAAGTAATCTTGGTCTTGGTTTCACAAACGCTGTGCACATACACAGGCACAGTTTGCCAATGATTACTTTAATCACAAATAAGATGTGAACATGCACAGATAACGTAGGAAACGAGATCCACAAAGGACAGTAAATGATATAAGAGTTTGGCCACAACGTGCCCGTCTCAAAATCCATACCATACTGTGGCAGAGTAACCACACACAAGCCATAGGAACAGAGAGCAACTAGATCGAGATCTTAAGGGCTCTTGTGGGGCTTAATTAAGGTGGAGTAATAGGTGGGCTTCTGTTTGCCTGTAGGCTCTTTGGGCTCTGTTTGCAGCAATGAAAGGCTTCCTGGGGAAGCTCAGAGAACCGGCAGGAGGCTGATCTAGACAAGCATTTTCTGGAACCATTGCCCTTGCTGGGGGTTTTGCCTTGAGATTCATTCACAGATTCAAAGGCCAGAAGGGACCATGGCAATCATCTAGTTTGAGCTCCTGCATAACAAAGGCCATAGGACTTTCCTGAATTAATTCCTGTTTGAACTACAGCATATTTTAGAGGCATTTATATTTATAGTGGAATTTTATTAGAGCGTTTTACAGCCATTCTACTTCCGGATTATTCCTAGCAAATTGCAGGAAAAAATCACTTCAGCACAGAATTGTTGTAGCCTTAGGATGGCTAATTTACCCTGCTCTACACATCCCTGCAAATATCATGAATGTTTTATAAAAACATTCAACCAACATGAACCATTCAACACCCAGCACAATAGTGCCCTGGTCCCTGACTAGGGCACCCAGGTGGTACAATACAAATAATGAAGCTACAGGCTAATGCAAAACTGTGTCTATTTTAACTGTCCTATCCCCAATATATTCTGAATTAGGTTACTGCCTCCCCTGTGCAGCATTGGCACTGAAAAATCCTCCACTTACTCCTAATAAATTCCATATCCTTTGGTCCATCCAGATAAAAATTGGGTTTTGTTTTGGGAAGTGATTATGTACTTGTTAAACTCAGGCTGTCAGGTAGTAACCAAAGACCATTTTATCACTGATGTGCTTAATTCCAGTTGAATCTATGGCAAATGTTTGGCTGTTAAGGTTTCAGCTCTCATACCAGAGAGTTCTCAAGTCAGTGTAGTGTGTGTGATTTGCAGATATGGCTGACTAATGTTGATTTATATGCTTCACTTCCACAACGTTCTCTGGATGTTATGGGAACCACACAGTTACAGCAATTAATTTTATTTTATTTTATGCTGGAAAGGGTCTAGACAGCATCTATATAGTTACAGGGTTGCAAATAGCATATTTATTGCATTTTGCATATAATGCACAATCTGTGAGAAACCAGGTAAGGGTAAATTTTGCAGCTCCAGATAGTGAGCAATTGTTTTCTTTTCCTTTCCTAATAAATTATATGCAGACCTGAACAGATGTCACACTGGCATTTGAGATCTGAAATATAGTTGAAGAGCAAGTTATGACTAATGCAGGAAAAAAATGTCAGAAAGCATTTTTTTCAAATTTCAGATAAGCTTTTTAGCCCTAGGGATCATCATAGAGAAAGGGAGTTCTGCTGGGTGTCTTAACCTCCACTTACCTGCAAAATGCCTCTTTGTATTGTCTGTGCATAAACTTGCATTGTTAAGAATATATGTACATATATTTATAGAAGGCCTGGCAATCCTTTTAACTCACTGCCAGTAGAATCCAAAATACTACTGCTCTTTCAGAGCCCAATCATTTTATTAATATAGGTTTGTTTAAAACAGGAAGAAAAGGAAAGGTCTGAACATTATACATTGTACTCAGAAGCACCTCAGTGAGCCTCCAGATATAGCCAGCAAGGTTCCTAACCTCTTCAAAATGTGCTGATGCCCATCAAAGGGTTACATTTGTAAAGCTAGCTGCTCTGTGTAGTTGCTAAGTAACAGTATCTTGCTCTCAGGGTATCCTCAGTCAATGAGAACATTCTGGTAATACAATCCTATCTTGGTGTTTCATTGGTTTGCGTGCAGTCATTTAATATCCAGCTGGGGGAAGTGTGTGGATGGAGTTGTACTGGAACCAAGATGAAACTTCCCAGTTTACTTCCAGTTGTTAAACTCAGCTGAATTCATCTCTCAAAATCTCCATCTCCTCCAGCCTCTCAAATGCTATGGATTAAAGGACTTTGCATCTCTGACATGAAGATGATGCATTATAGTCATTTCAAAAGGTAAAAGTTGAAAGTGATGAGTGCCAAAGTCCATCATTTTTCTCTGTTCCATTAAAAGCCTAACCTTTCCTCAGTGAACAGCTGAACAAGTGCATGTTTGTATCAGAGTGGGAGCAAAGAGGTGAGTTCCAGTTAATTGATTAGGTTTGTTTTCCACTCTCTCGAAAAGGGTGGTAATAGTTACATAAATGGAAAAGCTAAATAGTAGTAGTACTAAGCACTTTTGGCACCTCAATAACCCTCACTGAACCTGGATTTCAAGCAATGGACACGCCATGAATGAAACTGTCCACATTGTCAGAAATCGCTCCATAGTGAAATCTCACCGAGTCTTCAGTGGCACAGAAGCACTAGTAAACTCAAATCATAGACTAATTGTCACTCGGCTCTTATTGCATGTTCCAACTCCTCACAAGCCAGACGTCCATCAACATTACAGTGTCCAGCATCTTTCCAAGGGCTCTGTTGAAGCTGTGAAATACACACAGGACACCTAAGATCACATACGTAATCTCAGTATCCTCTTGGATGATGTGGAAATCACCTAGAGTGGTATACGTAACACTATACCACACACCGCCACTGAAACAATCAACTTCAGACAGTTGCGCAAGAAACCTTGGCTTTTTGAAGAGGCCTTTGATAATTAAGCGAAAAAGGCAGAAGCACAGAAGCAGAGCGACATCCAAGAACATAAAGGTTCACAGGCATTTTCTGGGCCATTGCGAAATGTGACCATGAGATCTACATCAACTCTCTGGTCAACAAAGTAGAGGACAGCCTAAAGCACAACAATCTGCTTCCAGCCTATAGAGATGCCACACTCCTGCTTGGCAGCCATAAACAGTCTTTTAACATCCCCATGAAACCACACAGGTCTCCCTGTTCAGAGATATGAGGTCCTGCAAAGATGGAAAACAAATTTTGAAAGTGTGCTGAACCACACACCTGCTGATGACTGCCCAGAGCTACAATGCACAGAGAAAAATGCTGATCTTCTATCACTTGAAGTATGGAAGGTCATCCAAAAGTTACAGAATGGACATGCTGCTGGACCTGATGGTTTTTCACTCCAGCTGCTCAAAGTTGCCTTAGCACCATGCATCAACTGTTTTTAAAAGTGTGAGCATCAGGCAAAGTACCCACAGATTGGAAAGATACCATCATAGTATCCCTGTCCAAGGGCAAAGGATCTTGCACCAAGTGTGGCAATTACAGGTCAATCTCACTGATATCAATCCACGGAAAGGTCTTTGCCCATGATCTACTTGGTAGGATGCAGCCACTCATTAGCAGACATTGTCACCCACAGCAAACAGGTTTCACAGCTGGGTGGCTGACAATGGATGCTGTCCTTACCCTCCAGCTTCTGACTGAGCAGCACAAGAACTTAACCACCCACTTCATCTAGCCTATACTGACATTAAAGCAGCTTTTGATTTGGTTGACAGGTCAGCACTTTGGCTCACACTGAAAGAAGTTGGCATCCCAGATTATTTTGCTAAATCTGGTACACAATCTTCACATTGGTACCAGTGTGGAAGTTAGCACTGGTTCATGACTTTCACCACATTTCTACGCAAGGATGTCCCAATCTAGCATTACATACGTTCCTGTTTGGATGTGAAAGGTAAGCGGTCATATTAGATTTTCTATGACAGCAATTCAAGACGTTTCATGCATCTCACTGTGAAATTAGATTTGATATGTTGCATAAATCCCATGAGTGAAGGAAGTAAAAAAAAAACTCTCACAGTGACAGATGAAAAGGACACTTCTTTAGGCAACAAGGAAATTAGACGAAGGTTTCTAACCATTAGGGGAGTGAAGTTCTGGAACAGCCTTCCGAGGGAAGTAGTGGGGGCAAATGACTTATCTGGCTTTAAGACTAAGCTTGATAAGTATATGGAGGGGATGTTATGATGGGATAGTTTAACTTGAGCAATTGATTTGGATTATCGGCAGATAAGTCTGCTCAATGGTCTGTGGGAATGTTGGATAGGATGGGAACTGAGTTACTGCAGAGAATTCTTTTTTGGGTGTTGGCTGGTGAGTCTTGCCCACATGCTCGGGGTTTAGCTGAGGTCTTCAAATCTCACTTTTGAGGATTTCAATAACTCAGTCATGGGTTCAGGGTTGTTATAAATGTGTATGGGTAGGGTTTTGTGGCCTGCCTTGTGCAGGAGGTCAGACTAGATGATCATATTGGTCCCTTCTGACCTATGAGTCTATGAGTCTATTTGTTTTTAAAATCCCAATTGCTTTTAAGGAAAAGATTCATGAAATCTAAATATACAAAGAGTGCAAAGCTGACAAACAGGTATCAAAAACAGGCAGCTGCAGCTCCAGAACCTAAAGATAGTCTGGCAACATTACAAAGGGAACCAAAGTTAGCCATGGCATCACCAGCAACTATGGTTTGAAGAAATGGACACCCTGTAGCACCAGGGCTTGTTGAGTTCAAATGGGGACCAGAGAATGTAATTTTTATAGTGATACCACTAACAGAATGGTAACAAAATAGCATATGGAAGTCAAGATTGATAAAAAAGGATAGATGACCCTATTGAATTTGAGCAGAAATCCCACAGTTGATAATCCAAGGATAACAACATATGATTCCATCACTATTAATCAGTTACATTCCCACACTGAGATTAAAAGAGATTTCATAGATCCCAACAGGAAAAAAATCACATAGGGACAAGACAGCCTCCGGTACTGGACATAAAATTGTTTTTAATGTGCACTGTTCAGTCAAAAAAAGGATCACCAAAGTTTGGGGGAAGTGGGAAGAGAGGACACCCTTCTCCACAGGGTTCCCAGGCTTAAATAATTTCACAGTCACAGCATTATGATACAATTAGTTCTTCTCTAATCTGTTGAATCAGAAATAGAACTTAATGCCTGTACCCCAGATGTATTTCTGCTTTGCTGTACTCACCCATCTGCTCCACAATCTCCGGTGGAAAAACTCGAGAGGCAAACGCGCGGCGAAAGATGTCTGAAAATTCTCTGTCAAGGCCTCCTATTCCCATCTTCTCAAAGTTCCAGTCAGGGTTGATGATTGACTGGCGGTTTTCCTTGGTTTTAGATTTACCTGTAAAAAAAGAAAAACACTGGTTCAGGAAATAAGCACAACAGAATTAGAGCCATAGACCAATACGCTGGAGAAAATGCAGATTGCCTGGTTTATGTGCAATAGCTTTGCAAATACCACCATGAAGAGAAACTTTATAGTGCTTCCTACTCCCCTTATCGGGGCTCAGGAGACTGTGTGCTGAATAAATAGTTGCCTTCATTTTAGAGGATTGCTTATATTAAGCACTAAAAGCTACAATAAAAAACAGTAGTACAGCTGAAATGCCAGCTGCCAGAACAAAGTAATTTCACTTTAAACTCGTTACATTCCGTTTGTAACAGGCATTACAGCCATTGTACAGAACACCACACTCTTAAGAGACTTTTGCTTTCCAAACTTGTTTCTTGGCGATATTATTAATGAGATAATATTTAAAGGCAGCAATCCTAAGAATTCATGGAGCGATTCTGTGAGGTACTGAGCATCCTCAACTCACATGGACTTCAATGTTCATCGAGGGGTCTCAGCATTTTCTGAGGCACATCCAGCACCGCACAGGACTGGCCCTTATCAGTGTTCAGGGGTTTTTAGGTTAGCTATTTTGAAGGTAGAGATGGGTAAGAAAGGCAATTGAAATCACGGAGAGAACCAAGAACAGAGACAATAAAAATACTGGAATACGCTCTAAAATTAGTGTGCAAGACAATAATAAATATATGGTAGGGAATGACCCTGCAGTAGATAGGAGTCTCATTAGGCATCACCATTAATTTCTATGATTTATAAGCACATTGAGAATCAATATTACAATTCCTCTGATTCCAAAAATATCTAATACAGTATGCCTAATAACCACAATACTTGGAAGCAAAAGATAAATGGTTATGATTTGATCTCTCGGTTACGGTTTCCCTGGGGTGATTGTATATTTATTTTCTTATTACTTCTATCTAACAAAAAGATTGCACACATCACTCAGACAAACTGCTTCCTCCTTCAGTTTTTCTTAGACTATACTACCCCCTTCTGGCCATACATGGGGTTCATTATATAGCAATAAGAAACTGACTCAAAGATAAAGAGCTCGGAGGGACTTGTGTTGTGGTTTCAAACTGCATGCATATGAAGTTCCCTAACACATCCTGTGCTGTTGAATGGCTACAGAATTGGAATTAATAAACAAACAAAGTAAAGAATTAAGTGACTAAAAAAAAGGCAGAGCAAAGGCAGATTTCACTTCAAAAACTAGTGCTCAGTAGTTGCCACTTGCCCAAAAGGTACAATCATTTGGGTTAGATTCACACCTAGAAGCAATAACTATTAATAACACTGTGAGCAGTGCATATAGAATGATAGAAGATTAGGGTTGGAAAGGACCTCAGGAGGTGTCTAGTCCAACCCCCTGCTCAAATCATGACAAACCCCAACTAAATCATCCCAGCCAGGGCTGTGTCAAGCCAGGCCTTAAAAACCTCTAAGGATGGAGATTCCACCACCTCCCTAGGTAACCCATTCCAGTGCTTCACTGCCTTCCTAGGGAAAAAGTTTTTCCTAAAATTCAACCTAGACCTCCCCCACTGCAACTTGAGACCGTTGCTCTTTGTTCTGTCATCTGCAACCACTGAGAACAGCCTAGTTCCATTCTCCCTGGAACCCCCTTTCAGGTAGTTGAAGGTTGCTATCAAATCCCCCCTCATTCTTCTCTTCAGTTCTGTCAGCCTCTCCCTATATGTCATGTGCCCCAGCCCCTAATCATTTTTGTGGCCCTCCGCTGGACTCTCTCCAATATGTCCACGTCCTTCCTGTAGTGGGGGGGCCAAAACTGGACACAATACTCCAAATGTGGCCTCACTAGTGCCAAAAAGAGGGGAATAATCACTTCCCTCAATCTGATGGCAATGCTCCTATTAATGCAGCTCAATATGCTATTAGCCTTCTTGGCAACAAGGGCACACTGTTGACTCATCCTGCTTCTTGTCCAGCTGGATGGGGTCATAGATGAACCTTGTCCTTGTAGATCACCATATACAGTGGTTCTGAAGTGAGCGCTCTGATCTCAGAAACCCTTCGCACAATGGTAATAACCATTAAGAAAGCTAACTTCCAGGAGAAAAGCAATGGGCAAGTTCAAACTTGAACTAATGGTTCAAAGGGGGCCCCCTCCAGAAGTCTTGCTAGAACTAGGTTCAGATCTCACGGAAGTATTGGGTCCTTGACCTGAGGATAACGCTTCTCAGGAATCTGCCTGTCTTATCATGTCATGACATGGGCAAAGACTGATCTTCCTTGGATCAGGGACTGAAGAGCTGAGAGGGCCAAACCTTGGTGTTTGAGATGCAGCAAGTAGTCCAGAATAGACTGAATTGGCACCCCGAAAGGAGAGATATTATGACTGAAGACCTAGCTGCAGAACCTCTTCCAGATGTGTCACTCTGGTGGAGGACTTTCTGTTGCCAAGCAGTACCTGCTGTACCTGAGCCAAAGACCCCTGTTCATCTGCATTCAGCCATGCAGCCTCCATGTCATCAGGTGCAGGGTCTCTAGGCCTAGATGCAGGAGCTGGCCTCTGTTCTGAGAAAGAAGCTTGGTCCAAAAGGGTAATTCCAGTGGGGACACAGTCGACAGCTCCAGCAGCATGCCAAACCTATGCTGACGTGGCCATGCTGGGGCAATCAGGTTCACATCTGCCTTGTGATGCTTGATCTTTATCAACATCTTGTGTATCAGAGGTATCAGCAGGAAGGTATACATGAGAGCCCCTGTCTAAGGAAGAAAGAAGGCATCAGACAATGAGTCCTTGTCAAGACCTTGGATTGAGCAGCACTTCTTGTTTCAAGTGGATGCAAAGAGGTCCACTTGGGGTGTCCATTACCTTTGAGAAATCGTGCCAGTCATCTCCCAGTGGAGGAACCACTTGAGGTGAGATGAGAAGAACCTGCTGAGAAGGTCCACTAACCCATTCCTGGTACCTGGGAGATGAGAAGCCACCATATGAAAATTGTTCTGTACTGTGAAGTTCCATTAGCGGAGGGCCTCCTGACATGGAACTGACAAACGGTCACCGCATGCTTCTTGATATAGAACGTCGCAGCAGTATTGTCCATTAGAATATGGACTACTGTGTCAGATAGGGGAGGAATACCTGACAAGCTAGGCGTTATAGCTTTGAGTTCTCTGACGTTTACGTGGCGGCTGAGGTCCTCCTGTGACCAGACTCCTGAGTTCTGAAATTGTTAATGTCAGCATCCCATCCCAAGTACGTCAGAGACCAGTGCCACTGAGGGAGATAAACCTTCAAAAGGAGTGCCCTCCATCATTGAGCGTAGATTCATCCACCAATTTAGGGACAATCAGATGTGGGCTGGTATTGTGACCATTTAGTTCAAGCTCTGTCTGCTCAGGGTGTACAGCGAGGCTAACCAGGACTGTAGTGTTCCGAGGTCTAAGTGCACATGGCGTACTATGTAAGTGCAGGCTGCCATATGACCCAACAGCTTAAGGCATATTCATGCTGTGCTGAAAGGTAAGCCTGGACATGCCTGATGAGATGTGACTTGACTAGAAAGCAGGGTTCTGGGAGGAAGACCCTGGCCATGATGGAGTCGAGGACTGCTCCAATAAACTCTATTCACTGGACCGAGACTAGGGTGGACTTCTGCTCGTTTATAGAATATCAGAGTTGGAAGGGACCTCAGGAGGTGTCTAGTCAACACCTGCTCAAAGCAGGACTAACCTCAGCTAAATCATCAAGCAAGCCCAGGCACTAACAGGTGACACAGACCTGGGTCTGTGACCTGCCCTTGGTGAGCCTGTCATCTGGATGGGGTACATCTGTACCCCCCGATGTCTCAGGTAAGCAGCTACTACGGATATGCACTTTGTGAACACCTGTGGGGAAGATGAGAGGCGAAAGGGGAGTTCCATAAACTGATAATGGGTTTGGTTCACCACAAACCACAGGAATCTCCCTGTGGCCAGAGAAAATCAAGATATGGAAGTATGCATCTCTTAAGTAAAGGGCAGCATACCAGTTCCCTGGATCCAAGGAAGGAATGATAGAGGCTAGGAAGACCATGCAGAATTTAAGGCTGGCCAGTTTACTGGCCACTGGCCCTGTGGCCAGCCCGCTGCCGCAGGGCCTGCTGGCAGAATTTGCGCCCTTGATTGGCGATGACTGGGGCATGGGTTAAGCTCTTCTTCTGAATCTGAGGAGGAGGGATCGTCCCCCCGGGAACCAGGGTGGAGTTGACAGCACTTCCACCCGGCTGCTGTGCGATGCTGGGCTTCACGGGAGTGGTGCCGCTCAGATGATCATCGGTGCAATGAATAGCTCAGCGTCAGGGAGCAAGACACTGAGGATCAGTGCCAGATATCGTGTGCTCAATACTGTGTTGCCGTGAGCAACGACGGGAAGAGGATTGGTATCAGGGAGACTGGGATCGGTGCTCCCCTTCCAGGGACGAGTGTCTTTGTGCTGGGGATCGTGAACGTGATCTCAGGGATTGGTGCCATGAGGGTGTAGATTCCCTCCGTGAAGATGACTGGCACTGAGATTAAGGGTTGCGGCACCTCTCTAGCGCCCATTGTGATGGACCCATCAAAGGCTTCCCTTTGGAGACCTGTGCTCTCACTGGCTTCAGCACCAAGGGGTGGCTAGGAGTGGGAGGAAGTGGCAGAACCATCAGGTCCCTTGCTGCCTGAAGTGCCTCCGGTGTTGACAACACCACTACATATAGAGGCCCCCTTCCACTCCCTGGAGTCGGCAGCAGCTCCCTCATTGGGTTCAGTGCCTTAGGTGAGGAAATCAAATCCTGCCGCACCAACAAGTGCAACTGTGCCCGACCCCGCTTTTTTGTCCTTTTTATGGGCAGGGAAACGTCCCCTATCTGAATGCTTCTGTACTTCCAAGAACCAATAAATAAATGCATTTTTAAGGCACCGTCACAATAGTACTGAGGCACCAACAGGCTATTGGACATTATTGCAAACACTGATTAGTGTGCAAATTCATATTTTCAGAAATATTAAACATGTAGCCCACTGGAATTCATAGGGCTATGTTTTCTCCTATCACTAAGGTTAAAATTAGATGCTTCAGAACTTGAGCCAAACTAAACATATCTCTTTCATCAACATGATGCAAAAATAGTTTATTTAATTCAGATGTTTTATTTACACGTTACTAGTTCTTTACTTTCTTCCTATTTGGTAACTTAAGATTCTAAAAGTGGATGTTTTGTACTTGTTTAGTTTCCTAACTGCTAGTAGAATTTCAGATTTTACATAGATTTTTTTTCTGCCAATAAGTTTCATACTTAAAATTCACATCTGTGCTTTAAAAGACAAGTCCAGGGCCTCATTAACACCCTTATTGTGACAACAAACAGCATGAAATTGACAGGCAAATACACTGTACTATATTTGCAACCAACACCACCTTCCAACAGATGGAACTTTCACAAGTCAAGAAAGCTGAAATGCTTCCACCTTATTCTTCTTATAGTTTGCAGTTTGAAGATAATGGGACTTTTGCTCCAAAGTCAATAGGACTTGTGCTTCAAGGCACTACAGGGTGGGATTTTGAAAAGCTATTAGGAACCTAATTTTAGGCTTTTGGTTTTGAAGATTTTGGACTGCATGTATAAATTCAATAACTCTTAAAATTCAGGGTCCTAATAATTTTTCACTGTTAACACTGAAGCGACATTTTATACCACTAAGAGGCTTTTTAATAAAATATAATTTTAGCCCCTTGTGATGCAAACACATGCATATGCTTAACTTCTAGCACATCAGTATACCCACTGATGTCAATGGGACTATTCACAGGAATAAAGTTCACACCTGCTTAAGTATTTGCATGGTTAGGGGCTTTAGTTTTCAATATTTTGGTTTTTGTCCATAGCAGTTTTGTAAAAATTAATAAGTCAATTATCAGCTGTGTCGTGTAAAAATAAAAAAATTTATAATTAAATTCATTATACATTTTAATCTGAAGTTTCAATAGCACAAATTTTTCAGATTAACTTTTACAAACTCTCAACCAGATTTAAATCAATTTTTTTTTTAAATAAAGTGGTTTAAGTCACCTTCATTTATATTGCTACACTCTGGCTATGAACAGAGACAAGTCAATTCCAGATTATTTAAAGTGAAAATAAAAATAAAAAAAATACTAGTTAGACTTGTTAGCTTCCGCGTTTACATATCAGGGTCTCCTTTTCAGAACCAAATGCCAGCAGCTGCTGTTGTCCACACTGCAGCTGCTGATGCTTGGTATGTCTGAAAATTAGGCCCACAAGTGTAGTGTGGTTAGAAGGCTAACATGGCTGGGAATTTAGATTGTCTATTACTGTTTAGAGTCTCAAAGGCCCCTGGCTTTTTCTACTGCAGGTGTTACAAATACCATGAAGACTTGTCTGAATACCCTGGAAAGTAATAGTAGTTTTCAGTACTACACTGGATCAGTTGTTATTCTGTTCCCTTCACATTATTGGGGCCAGTTCAGAATGGCTTCTTGGATTTGGAAGAACTCACCAATCAGATTGAGAGAGGAGTTCTCAGCCTTTTCAAATGCAACTTGACTATTCCCAACAACCAGACCCACATCAATCTGTGTGGAAGGAAACAAAAATAATTGAACAGTAATATCAGACTCAACTTCAAATTATTCTTCTCTGGATGCTTCCTAGCAAGTCCCTGAACTGAGGCAGGAGACAGTAGCAAACAAGCTCCATTCCAACAGGGATTTGCTTGCAAGCAAATATTAAATAAGTCATGTTAGAGGCATCTCTCATTCTTCCTTAACACTATTCTTAGTGACACCCTGTAGCAATATCTTTTAAATGTATAACATGCAAGCAGAATAAAAAGTCTCTATCAGTAACATATAAACTTGATGCTTTAATAGGGCCAATTTTTTAAAACTAGAAACAATTATGAGCCAAATCAGATGGGAGAAAGCATTTAATCAGAAAAATGTGAACAGTAATTGTGAGTCATTTATGAACATCTTACTAGATATCCAAAAGTCCACAATTGAGAAAGAAGGCTGTTCTAGTTAAAAAAACAATCTGGTTGAGAGGGCAAGTGACATTAAACATATAACATTTAAAAAAAAATAAAATATAGCAAATGGAACAAAGGGGAAGCCGATAGTAATGAATATAAAATGAGGTTAGGAACTGCAGAAAATTCATAAGGAAAGCAAAGGGATACAAGGAGAAATCTATGGCCAGCAGAGTTAAGGACAATAAGAAGGAGATTTATAAATACTTTAGGAATAAAAAAAATCTTGATAATGGTATTGGCCCATGATTAAAAAGGAATGGATAGAATTATCAACAATAATGCAGAAAAACACAGAGGTGTTCAATAAATATTTCTGTTCTGTACTTCGAGGAAAAAACAGACAAGAATGGTCATAGGTAGTTAGACCAATGGTCCATCTAGCCCAGCATCCTGTCTTCCAATAGTGGCCAGAGCCAGATGCTTCAAAGAAATTAACAGAACAGGGCTATTATTGAGTGATCCATCCCATCATCCCAGCTTCTGCCAGTCAGAGATTTAGGGACACCCGAAGCATAGGTTTGCATCCCTGATCATCCTGGCAAATAGCCCATCGATGGATCAATCCTCCATGAATTTATCTAATCACCTGGCAATGAGTTCCACAGTGCTTGTTTGTTTGTTTTAAATCTGCTGCCTATTAATTTCACTGGGTGATCCCTGGTGTGTTATGTGAAGAGGTACACACCACTTCCTTATTCACTTTCTTTATAGCATTCATGATTTTATAGACCTCTATCATATTCCCCCTTTAGTCTCTTTTCTAAGCTGCACAGCCCTGATCACCTTAATTTCTCTTCACATGGAAGCTGTTCCATACCCCTATTCATTTTTGTTCCTCTTCTATGTATTTTTTACAATTCTAATATAGCTTTTTTGAGATGGGATGACCAGAAGGCTGAAACCAGAAGTTTGTACCCACCTCCGTGATGCCACAGAGACCTCCCTACCGAGAGTCTCAGTACCCACAATGGGCATTGGTCCTCTGAATATCAGTACTTACTGGTCGATACCATGTTCCACAAAAGCTCTGCAGGTACCCAAACTGGGCCATGAAGTCTCCTTGGCACAGGAGCAGAGAAACGATTTAGATCTCTTTATTAGAAGACTTATGAGGAGACGTGACTCCAGTTTCATGAGGGAAATGGGCGTCTTTCCTCAGATTTTCCTACCAGAGTCCCAGTCAAGGCAAACCTGACTGGCTGTGATCTTGAACTAATGGAAGCAGAACTCAAGGGGCACTATTTAATCCAGTTGACAGATATACAGGTTCAAGGCTGGCCGCATGGAGCAGTCAAGGAGGTACATTTTGAGTCTCGCCTCCCTGGATGGCAATGAACTTTTGGAAAAGGACGTGCACACACTGCATTTCAAGGGGACAGATACCAAGTGTATCCATCATTAAGAAAGACCGATCCCTCTCAAGAGGGACAGTATTTGAAACTGAGTGATCTGGAGTGAGAGATTGTACACCCAAAATGAAAAAGGTTATTTCCCCCAAAGGAGAAAAAAGAAGGAGAAGACAAGGAATGAATACTCCCTCAAAACTAAGTAAAGCCTCTAAGAAAATAAATGTCAATGGGCAATGACTACCCTAACAATTACATTACGTTTTACGATTGTGGACCCAATGTTCCATCTCAAACTATGCGCAGTTAGAAGGAACCAGGTTGGTAGTTGATCCCATTCTTCATTACTTCAGTATGGTGCCCGAGGGTATTTGGGGCGTGTGCGCAGACTGAACGGACAGTGCTACTTAAAAATCTTCAATCAAGCACATGAGGAACAAGCATTCCTAGCGTGTAACATACATAGGGTTGAGAATGCCAAGAAGAATGATTGTTTTTCCCCCCTCCTGGTGTCACTACAAATAACAGTTAAGTTATTTGGAAACCTTAACTGTGCATTTCCATTCCAAGCATGTCAATAAAGTTGATGAGCATAAGAAGAGAATAAGACCCATTTCTTTGGGGGTTAGTTTCTAGCATGAATTTCATTGTCCCTACCTTTTGTTTTTTGCTTGTGCCAGGCTCCCCTTTGAGAATGCTAGGATCCATGGCTTCAATATCCTTCACCAACAGGCCAAAAAGTTTATCATTGAAACTAAACACAAGCTGTGGAAGGAGGGAAGGAAGAAAACAATTAATTTAACTTGTTAAAAATAAGCTAGGGACTTCAATGGGTGCAGGTTAAAAGAGAGAGGAACAGGATTTGAGAGAGGACAAAACCTTAAGCAAATAGTTGACTGAAAAAAAATTAGTCCTCTCCTGTCTCAACTAGTCAAGAGAATTTAAATCCTACTCTACAGCACAAAACATTTCACATTTTGCAATACAATTCTTCAAAGATGGACAAATTTAAAACTGGCCAGCAGCCAACAGTTATTTGCCTAATAAAACATCACAGAGACAGGTGGGGGAAACTTCAGGAAACCATTGATCTATATTTTGGGGAAAAGATAGTTTAGAATGTCCTTATCTGCAGGTTGTTTATTATAAAAGTTCTCTGAGGCTGTGACCCACCATCTTCTCTTCTGTACAGAACTAAGCACAGTTATAGTACTGAGCAAACAGTAAGGATTCCTAAAAGCCACTATCTCCTCAGGAACATAACAGAACCTTGGTCAAACACTTATTTCATAGCAGATAACATTTAAACCAATATCTCAGAGTCGTAATAAATGTTTGCAACTCTATGGCACTTTCCATCTGAGGGTCTCAAAGTGCTTTATAAACAGGTTAACTCTCAACCACCTTGCAAGACCAGTAAATGTTCTCATTTTACTGCTGGGAAACTGAGACACAAAGAGATTAAGTGACTTGCCCAGAGTCACACAAGATCTGCATCCAGTTACATCATGTCTGAATTTGACCCAAAAATCTGTGGCCAAGTTGGGACCAGAACCCAGATTTCAAAAGGCTATGATTTTCTTTATGGTGAAGGCTATGGAAAAGTCAGGTTTTGTACACCACTTTACTGAAGTTCTCCCTATAGATAATGAAGCACTTGTTGTTATGGACACCCTCTGACAGGGAGAGACACCCTCTGCTCAAAGTGATGGGAATGCGCAGCAATACAAACAGTCTGGTTAACCATTCCTTAGTATTTCATAATTCAGAACCTACCAACTGTACATTTGTTACCTCAAGAACTAGAGTTGGATGGAAGCTACAGCAACGAATGCACACACCTGTTGTCCTACTGAGAAAGTCAGATTGTTGAATTGCTGGATGAATTCAGCTGCCATCTTGTCTGTATCATATGGGTTGGCGTCAATGCTCTTCTTCTGCAAAAAGTCTATCTCGATAGTCATAGTACCGATGCACTGCTTGGTCTTGTCGAAAGTGTATTGGCAGACTGGGGGGAGGAGGAGGGGGAAAAAAAACACATTTCAGCACAGTGAAAGCCCAGTATAACCTTGATAATTAACTTAATCTGCTGTAAACGGGACCATACTACGCCTTCTCAGCTACAGGCGGGAATACCACGACTACAGCATACTTAGGTGGCAAGTGTGATTCAAAGAAGACATTTCACCCAACACTTGAAAAATCCAGATTACAATATAAGAACTTATGTCTATTATGAGAATTATCTGGTTCTTTGCAAAAATTCAACCTATTTGTTCTGATAAAAGTTCTTCATTGACCTCACAGTAGAAGACAAGCATAAGAGAAAAAACATAGCAAATGGGTCTTTACACTGAATAGCACTGCAGCATGTTTAAAACTTGGAATCCTACTGTACGTGACGAAGAATCCCATTTTAGAGCTTTATCAAGTTTAAAATGCAGTTTAATGCTGAAGAATCACTGGTGATTGCATGAGAAGTTTACATTATCGATCTCCTGTGCTTCCAGAATGGTATTTAAATACTCTCAAACAAGTGATTGAAAATGCTCAAAACACAAGAGAGAGACCTGTGTACAAGGTTTTCATTAAATCCATAAAAGCCATCTAGACTACTGGGCTAGCACTGCAGTACAGCTAACATCTTGTACTTAGATAACGCCTTTTAACCATGGTGTTTGAAGAAAGTCATTACATACAGTCATCCTGATTTTACAGATGGCATTACTGCCAACCATGGGCTCAGTCCATAAGGGGCACAGCTGCCTCCCTCTCTCCAATGGGGCAATTCATAGTTTGAGATTGGGGCCCACAGGGCCTAAGAGCACACACTTTGTCCTCCCTCCAACTAATCCCAACACCACCTGAAACAACAGTGCTGGCAGTTGCATTTGAGACATTACCACGAGATCCTTCTCACACACAAACATATGTACACACTGCAAATGACAGGGAAACCAAGTTACCTACATCAAAGTGATACAAAGAAGTGAAATGACCTTGACTGGATTTCAACTAATTGTTCCAGGAAATCTACCTACTCCATACCCGATTCTCAGCACTAACCCTTTGGTTCTGATAGTGTCCTACAAACACCTTTAGTCTGGAGAATTCTTCTGGGCTCCTCCCTCCTCAAACATCTCCCAGCTCTGCCCCCCAGCCTGATGCAGACATGGCCTCTCCACATGAGCGGGCAGCAGGCAACAAGCAACTCCAAGAACCCAGCACAGTCCCTCTCTCAAGATACACGACATTTCTCTCTAGAAGATTAGTATGCTTCTTCAGCAGTGCTCCCTCTCCTCCCCTCCTGTCTACCTCTCTGCCAACATCTGCCTATTAACGCCATAACTCAAATCCTTATTCCTTCCCATCCTGAACAATTCTTCCCTGCACACTCCAACTCCCTACTGCTATTGCTCCATCATCCTCCTATTCCTGAATTTATCCCAAGAGTCAGAAATTAGAAGCTTAGACACAGAATGCTCTTGTTTTAGATTACAGAAACTAGTGATTTTATTTTGTATGCAATGTAAATAAGCAATTCTGGCCTGTCTCAGGCCCTTAAAGGGCAGTCATCTATCAAGGTTTTTAAGTTATACTCACAACACTGACCCAGTCTGAGTTTTGTTTTTAAGGATTGACCACACAGCAAAATGGAGAAAGTTTTAACATCTTAAGTACAAGTTGTTCATATTATTGGGAAAAAAGGTATAGCAGGATCAGCTACATATAGCAAAATTCTCTGTGAAGAGAATAATCATCTGACTTTAAAAATTATTTAATGTACTTTTCCTAATGAAATCCCACAGAATGCTGGACAACAACAAATATTCTCACAGCCCTTCCATACAGACAGTCACAATATGAAAATAAACTGAGGCTCCTGCAAAAACCCAATCAAAACGACTCAATAGCATGAACTAGTTGCTTCAGAAACAGAAGCCATTTTCTTCTTTCTGACAGCTATGCAATCTCACAGATTTTCATTTGAGCTCCTGGACACACGCTCTGCTATATAGTCACATCTCTGTCTTTATGAAAAGCAAAGCATATTACAGTGCTGTAGAATGCGTGGAAACCTCTTACAAAAAGCACCTCTACTGCAAGAAATTGAGTTTTAGTCCAAACTCCTTCAAACATATAATTTGGGTATAACAGAAAATTGAACACACTTGCCATTGCTAAATTACCATAGACAGAGACATTACTGACCAGCAGATGATTCTGTTATTACCAGCTTAACTTTTCAATGGAAAAAGAGTTCAATCACACGTGCTATGTATGTATGTGCCCTCTAGATGTCAAGAATTTTATTTCAGGCAGCTATGCTGTTTCAAGGATCCACAGAGCAAACGAGTGAGTTTAAGCTCAGCTACCCACAGTATACATAAAATTCTAATGGCCATGAGAATCTGAGACAAGGCAAAGCTACCATCCTGCCTTGAAACACATGAGTAGAGGTCCATGTATGACCACAGAACCGTTAGTAGCAAAGAAATTGCTACATGGTGCTTCATATCTATTTAGGCCACTACACTACACAGACCAGATGTTAAGACAGACCTTCCCCACCCTCCCCCTTAAGCAAAGCTAGTCTATTCAGGTTTTCCTACCTGACCTTTCGCATCTAAAAACAGGCAATACTTGCACTTTCATTGGACAGGAAATAAACATCTCACATTACCTATCAGAGCCTCTAAACTCTGAGAAGTTGGCAAAGCTGTCAATTGGGGAGTCAACCTAAAACAGGCAGTAGACAATGGCATCTGAATGGTCCTCTGCTTTGGTCAAAGTAGTGGTTGATATTGATCACCTCTACAATATGTGTATGACTTATATGCAGCATCTGTGTTCCTTTAAGTTTTGTTTTTAAAATGCACCAGCATCCATAAAGGAGATTTTAAAAAGGAAAAATACAATTAGAGTGTTCACAGAAGAGCTATTAATGGATTAGAAAACATGCTGTTGACTAATGATAAACTAAATCAATTGAGCTCCTTGAGTGTAAAAAAGAATCATAGAATCATAGAATATTAGAGTTGGAAGGGACCTCAGGAGGTCATCTAGTCCAACCCCCTGCTCAAAGCAGGACTATCCTCAGCTAAATCATCCCGGCGAGGGTTTTGTCAAGCCTCATCTTAAAAACTTCTAAAGATGGAGATGCCACCACCCTCCCTAGGTAACCCATTCCAATGCTTCACCACCCTCCTAGTGAAAAACTTTTTCCTAATGTCCAACCTAGACCTCCCCCACTGCAACTTGAGGCCATTGCTCCTTTTCTGTCATCTGCCACCACTGAAAACAGCCTAGCTCCATCCTCCCTGGAACCCCCTTTCAGGTAGTTAAAGGCTGCTATCAAATCCCCCCTCATTCTTCTCTTCCACAGACTAAACAGGCCTAGTTCTTTCAGCCTCTCCTCATAAGTCTTGTGCTCCAGCCCCCTCATCATTTTTCCTGCCCTCCGCTGGACTCTCTCCAACTTTCCACATCCTTTTTGTAGTGGGGGGGCCCAAAACTGGACAGAATACTCCAAATGCGGCCTCACCAATGCCAAATAGAGGGGAACAATCACTTCCCGCGATCCACTGGCAATGCTCTTACTAATGCAGCCCAATATGCCATTAGCCTTCTTGGCAAGCAGGGCACACTGCTGACTCATATCCAGCTTCTTATCCACTGTAACCCCCAGATCCTTTTCTGCAGAACTGCTGCCTAGCTCGTCGGTCCCCAGTTTGTAGCTGTGCAAAGAGAAGGTTAGGTATTGACTTGATCGGTTTGTAAGCACCTATCCACATGAGGAACAAATATTTGATAATTGGCTCTTCAGTCTATCAAGATGTAGTTGCAGAATAATTGTGGTGAGGAAGTGCCTTCCATATCAAAGGCTGAAGAAACAAGAAATACAGCCACCAGAAGTGTGGAGAACAATGGTAATTTTGTAGAGAAATGGCAGAATTGTACTTCCTTTTATGGATTCACCAATTTTTTTAAATCTTAACAGTTTTCAGAGTCAGGTACAAACCTGTGACACTATAAACCTAGTTTTTATGTGAGCAATCACCCTTTTCATGGAATATTAGCCTTCAAGGAAGGCAGCTGTTGACTACAGAATCACCTAATTAATAATTTACCACAACTCTGTGCTATGTTTTCTATTACAAGTGAAAAGAAAATGGGAAAAAAGGAGGGTTACACCAAAAGAAAGATTTTTACAGCATTTGAGGTACCATACTGTATCAAGAAACCAAAAACTAATCTCAATGGAAAATACAGCCACATAGATAGCTTTAGTTTGAAAAGACAAGTTTGTCCATGGGATTCAGTAGGGTGAGATTTCTTACCTTTAACGGAAGGTCCTTCATGATGTTTGGATCCAATCTGTATTACACTGAAGGGTTTTTTGCATGCACACTTTACATCTGGAGTCAGAGAATTTGAAATTAGTGGTGTCAGTTGGTCCACACACGAGCCCTTGCTTCATCTCATGGGTTTGCCATCAGTTTCTTCTCCACCACAAATCGAACAGATCCACAGCAGAGGGACAGGAAGTGGAATACAGATGAGGACTACACATCTTGAAGAACCTACAGTTACGGGTAAGTAATCTCAAGTGATAGTCCCTATTGCATTTCACTGAGGGTGATTAACAAGTAGTACTTAATTTGAAGGAGGGTGCAAAGAGGAGGATGGAACACTGGAACAGAGGACAGCCACACTGAATGAGGCATTTGTCACACAGTCGTGCAGCAGGTGTACTGTACAGCAAAGATATGTACCAAACTCCACATAGCTCCCCTACATAAGTCTGGAAGTGGAACACCGTGAAGAGCAGACATAGTCGATGCTTGCACCCTTGTGAAATGGGCTCTCACCTCAAGGGGTGGAGACAGTACCGATAACCTATAGCAAAGGTATACATCCCAAAATCCACTTAGAAATGCTCTGTGTGGAGATTGCCTGCCCCTTAATCCCTTCAGCTATAGGGATAAACAGTCTAGGGATTTCCTGAATGGTCTCGTCCTCTGCCCGTAGAAAGCCAAGGCCATGGGCACATCGAGCGAATGAAGATATCGCCTTTCCATGGAGGCATGAGGCTTTGGCAAGAAAGCAGGTAAGTGTATGGGCTGGTTAAGATGGCAGAAACTTGTGATGCAGTCACAGGGAAACTTTGTCCTTATGGAACGTGGTGAAATGGGGGTCCACCATCTCGGCCCAATGCTCACATACCCTTCTTTCAAAAGTAATAGCTACTATGAATGAGAACTTCATAGACTCATAGGATGGGAAGGAACCTCAAGAAGTCTTCTAGTCGAGTCCTCTGCACTAAAGGCAGGATTAAGTATTATCTAAACCATCCCTGACAGATGTCTGTCCAACTTGTTCTTAAAAATCTCCAATGACAGAGATCCCACAACCTCCCTAAGCAATTTTTCTGGTGCTTAACTATTGACAGTTAGGAAGTTTTTTCCTAATGTCCAACCTAAACAGCTCATGCTGCAATTTAAGCCTATTTCCTCTTGTTCTATCTGCAGAGGTTAATAAGAACAATTTTTCTCCTTCCTCCTTGTAACAACTTTTATGTACTTGAAAACTTATGTTCCCCCTCAGTCTTCTCTAGACTTAAGCAGCCAGTTTTTTCAATCTTCCTTCATAGGTCATGTTTTCTAGACTTTTTAATCATTTTCTTGCTGTTCTCTGGACTTTCTCCAATTTGTCCACATCTTTCCTGAAACATAGCACCTAGAACGGGACCCAAAACTCCAGTTGAGGCCTAAATCAGTGTCGAGTAAAGTGGAAGATTTACTTCTTATGTCTTACTTCCCACATTCAAGCTAATATATTCCAGAATTATGTTTGCTTTTTTTGCAACAGTGTTACACTACTGGCTCCGATTTAGCTTGCAATTCACTATGACCCGCCCCACACACACTCTTTTATGCAATATTCCTTCCTAGGCAGTCTTTCCGATTTTGTGTGTGTGCAACTTTCTGTTCCTTCCTAAGTGGAGTACATGGCATTTGTCCTGGTTGAGTTTCATCCTATTTACTTCAGACCATTTCTCCAGTTTGTCTAGATCATTTTGAATTTTAATCCAATCCTAAAAAACACTTGCAACCCCTCCCAGCTTGGTATCATTCGCAAACTTTATAAATGTACTCTTTATGCCATTATCTAAATCACTGATGAAGATTTGAACCGAACCAGACCCAGAATTGATCTGTGAAATCCCACTCAATATGCCCTTCCAACTTGACTGTGAAGCACAGATAACTACTCTCTGGGAATGGTTTTCCAACCAGTTATGAACCAATTTTACTGTAGCTCAATCTAGGTTGTATTTCCCTAATTTGTTTATAAGAAAGTCATGTGAGACAAATATCAAAAGCCTTGCTAAAGTCAAGATATAGCACATCTACTGCTTCCCCCCGTCCATAAGGCTTGTTAACTTGTCAAAGGAAGTTTTCAGGTTGGTTTGGCAAGTTTTGTTCTTGACAAATCCATGCTGATTTGCTCCATTATCTTTCCAGGTACTGAAGTTAAGATAACTTTTCTAACTCCCCAGGGTTTTCCTTATTCCCCTTTTTCTAGATTGGCTCTATATTTGCCCTTTACCAGTTTTCTGGAATCTCTCCAGTCTTCCATGCCTTTTCTAAGATAATCACTAATGGCTCAAATATCTCCTCCATTAGCTCCCTGAGTAGTCTAGGATGGATTTCATCAGGCCTTTGTGACTTGAAGACATCTAACTTTTCTAAAACAAACAAACAAACAAACAAACAAACAGAGTTCTGTAGTACTTTAAAGACTAACAAATTTATTTTTTGCAGGCATAAGCTTTCATGGGCTTTAACGCACTTCATCAGACTACCACGGCTACCCCTCTGTAACTTTTTTAAGTAATTTTTAACTTGTTCTTTTCCTATTTGGGCCTTTGAGCCTACCCCATTTTCATTGGTATTCATTAAGTTAGCTGTCCGATTGCTACTAAACTTTTTGCTGAAAACAGAAACAAAAAAGTCATTTAGCACTTCTGCCATTTCCACATTTTTGGATATTCCCCCCCCTTCCCATTGAATAAACAGGCCTACCCTGTCCTTGGTCTTCCTCTTGCTTTTAATGTATTTGTAGAATGTTTTCTTGTTACCCTTTATGTGTCTGGCTAATTTAATCTCATTTGTGCCTTGGTCTTTCTAATTTTGTCCCTACAGACTTTTGTTATTTATATTCACCCTTTGTAATTTGACCTAGTTTCCACTTTTTGTAGGCTCTCCTGGTTAAGCCAGGGTGGTCTGTTGCCATACTTCCTATCTTTCCTAGGCAATGGAAAAGTTTGCTCTTGCGCTCTTAATAATGTCTCTTTGAAAAACTGTCAACTCTCTTGAACTGCTTTTCCCCTTAAACTTGCTTCCTATAAGATCTTACCTACCTACTCCCTGAGTTTGCTAAAGTCTGCCTTCTTGAAATCCAATATCTTTATTGTGCTGTTTTCCCCACTACCATTCCTTAGAATCATGGAAAGGAGGGACAAGGAGCACAAAGCCAGTGGTTTGAAAGGCAATTTCATTAATGTTGACAGAATGAGGCTGAGATACCATTGGGGCGCAATAGGTTGAACTGGTGGAAAGGTTCTGAAGAGACACTTCCAAAACCTGGTAGTCAATGGATGTGTAAATTCAGAGTGCCCTTCCACGTGGGTGAGAAGTAGAAGGCATTGATAACCATTATGTGGACCTTGATGGAATTTAGAGCAACGTTTTTAAGGACAGAAAGTCATTTTTAAGAAGGGGAATGTCCACATCCTCAGGGACAGAACACCTCTGTTGGGCGCAGGAGGCAAAGCGCCACTTAGCCCAATAGGAATGTCACATGGACTCTTTCCTGCTTCTTGAAAGGATGTCCTGAACTGTCAACAAGCATTTCCATTCCAGCAAAGACGTCCATCAAAAACCAAGCTCTAAGGTAAAGCATTTGTGGATCAGGTTACTGATCCTGCCGCCATGTTTCATGAGAAGTTTTGGGAAAGCAGAGGATGAGCTGGCATGTGGAGAACATGGGGAAACCAGAAATGGCATGGACAGAACCAGGTAAGGAGAGTAACTGTGGCCCCTCTCACTTTATCTTGTGGAGGACCCTTGGTAGCAGCGGCAATAGGGGAAAGATGTAGCTGATCTGGTCCAATGAGAAAAGGACGAGCGCATCATCTTGACAATGGGTGCTGAGTCGCACTCTGGAGCAATACGTGTTACATTTGCTGTTGGCATAGGAGGCAAAGAGGTACTGGGTCGGAGTTGCCCATTGGTTGAAAATGTCACTGACTATGGTGTTGTAGAACCCCCATTCATGGCTGGTCACAAATTTTCTGCTGAGATAGTCTGCAATCACTTTCTGAGTCCTGAAAGATTGGCCGCCAACAACAGGATCTTGTGGGCAATGAGCAAGAACAAGAGACGTTCCAGCATCACCATGGGTGGTAGGAAAGAACTTCATCAAAGATGATAAGTGCCAAAGAAACCAGAATTCTTAACACCCAGGCCTGGGCAATACCTAAATCTTAGGTCAGCCCAGCTGCATTACCCAGTGGCATGAAAAATCCACACCCCTGAATAGGTTAGCTGACCGTCGCTCTGGTATAGACACCACTAGATTGACAGAAGAATTCTTCCACTGATTTAGCTACCACTTCTCAAAGGGGTAGATGAATTACAGCAATGGAAGAACCCATTCTGTCACTGCAGCAACTGTCTGCACTACAGATGTATCTGTAGTGTAGACATGCCTTTGCTCTGATCACTCCACTGCCACCTTTACATCACTACATAGAAATCCTGGGCAGACCCAGACACCTATAAGAAAGAAACACTTTGCAACTGAAGTCAGCTATAAAAATTGATCAACATTCTTGCAATGCAGCAGTAATGAGTAATTTTAATCTATCCTGACCTTAAAACTAACAAAACTCATTGAAATATTCATAGCAAATCAGTGTGCTCCTCAATGGGTATCAGTCAGTCTATGGTGTGCTGCAGCTTTTGTCTTAGGACTGAGCCCCGCATTACACAAGCTACAGTAATAGTGTGCATACAGGACTGCATGCCCTCTGTCACTGCACATCTGTGTGTCCACCTGGTGACAGTATGATGCCAATTAGAGGTATTACATGCTCCTTGGTTGCACTGCTGAGCAGCATGCATTCTTGGATTTTTCTCGCTGTGCATTGTAGGACACAGCCAGGCTGGTTCAAAATTTTAAATAATCCCATAATTCATCCATCTCCACCCCTACTAACTTTAGGGGTGTGCTAGCACCATCTTCAAATTGCTCTTGGCCAGCACAGACCCAACAATGCTTTGAATTGCTATGTTGGCAACTGCACGTGCGCAGAGACTTTTGAGATGCATTTCAACACTCAAAGCCAAATGAGTTTGGCTTTGGACTTCACCAGCTACATCACTGAGCACATGATGTGGAAGAGTTCCTACAGCAGCTAGAGGGTCTTTGGGAGCAGTGAAACCAGGATGGGGATGAAGAAGAGTGGTTGATAACAGAGAACCTGTTCCTACAGTATGCGGCGCTGTCTCTGGACTGGGAAACCAATGCAGATTGGTGGGAAAGAATTGTTCTGAACACCTGTGATGACTAGCAGTGTCAACAGAATTTCAGGATTGGGAATGCAACCTTTCTAGAGATATCTAGAAATAACAGGGAAACCTTCAGTGAACTTCATCACAAAAAGGAAGCCTACAAGAAATGGAAGCTTGGACAGATGACTAGGGAGGAGTATAAAGATACTGCTCGAGCTTGCGGACATGAAATCAAGAAGGCCAAAGTATAATTGGAGATGAAGATAAGAAGGGATGGGAAGGATAACAAGAGGGGTTTCTACAGGTATGTTAGCAACAAGGTGGTCAGGGAACGTGTGGGTCCCGTACTGAATGGGGAAGGCAACCTAGTGACAGATGATGTGGAAAAAGCTGAAGTACTCAATGCTTTTTTTTGCCTCTGTCTTCACAGACAAGGTCATCTCCCAGACTACTGCACTGGGCATCACAATATGGAGATGAGGTAAGCAGCCCTCATTGCTGAAAGAACAGGGTCAGGACTATTTAGAAAAGTTGAACATGCATAAGTCCATGGGGCCAGATGCAATGCATCTGAGGGTGCTGAAGGAGTTGGCTGATGTGATTGCAGAGCCATAGCCATTATCTTTGAAACCTCGTTGTGATTGGGGGAGGTCTCAGATGATTGGGAAAAGGCAAATATAGTGCCCATCTATAAAAAAGGAGAAGGAAGAGCCGGAGAACTACAAACCAGTCAGCCTTACCTCAATCCACAGAAAAATCATGGATCAGGTCCTCAAGGCATCCATTTTGAAGTACTTGGAGGAAAGGAAGGTGATAGGGAACAGTCAGCATAGATTCACCAAGGGCAAGACATGCATGACCAACTTGATTGCCTTCTATGGTGAAATGACTGACTCTGTGGATATGGGGAAAATACCTTGACTTTAGCAAAGCTTTTTATACAGTCTCCCATAGTATTCTTGCCAGCAAGCTACAGAAGTATAGGTCGGATGAATGGACTATAAGGTGTGTAGAAAGCTAGCTAGCTCATCTGGCTCAATGGGTAGTGATCAACAGCTTGACGTCTATTTGGCAGCTGGTATAGAGTGGAGTGTTCCAGGGTTTGGTCCTGCGGCTGGTTTTGTTCAACATCTTCACTGGATAGAATACACAGTGACCTAGACAAACTGGAGGATTGGGCCAAAAGAAATCTGATTAGGTTCAACAGGGAAAAGTGCAGAATCCTGCACTTAGGATAGAAGAATCCCATGCACAGCTATGGACTAAGGACCAACTGACTTGCCTGCAGTTCTGCAGAAAAGGACCTGGGGGTGACACCGGACAAGAAGCTAGCTATGAGTCAAGAAGGCAAATGGAATATTAGGCTGCATTAATAGGAGATTGCTAGCAGATGGAGGGAACTGTTCTCAGTGGTGGCAGATAACAGAACTAGGAGCAATGGTCTCAAGATAAAGGGGGGTGGGGGTCTAGATTAGATATTAGGGAAATCTTTTTCACTAGGAGGGTGGTGAAGCACTGGTATGGGTTACCTAGGGTGGTGGTGGTATCTCCATCCTTAGATATTTTTAAGGCTCGGTTTGACAAAACTCTGGCTGGGATGACTTAATTGGGGTTGGTCCTGATTTGAACAGGGGATTGGGCTAGATGACATCCCTAATTTTCTATGATTCTTCTATCTGCTGAAGTGACCCCACACCTACAGCAGCAGTGTACCAACATGCAGTGGCCTACACTCATGGAGAAGTGGGTCACAACTATCATCTGGAAATTGACCATCCATGCTACTGGTCCATGGCAAACCAATTCAACATGGGGAGATCCCAAGCTGTAGTGAGACAATTGATGCAACCCATGTGCCTAGCATTTGCCTAACCCTTAGCGCATAGAATTCATAAACAGAAAGAGGTTTTTCTCCATCGTGCTCCAAGGACTTGTAGACCACCGTGGTCTGGAAGAGTCTACGATGTTAGTATCTTTTGGAATTCAGCTCTACTTACATTAATGGAGAAAGGATTGTTTGCCCCCATGATAACTACGGTCATTAATAGTGTGGGCATTGCTCCAGTATCCTGGGAGACCCGGCTTATCCTCCAATTCCCTGGTTAATGAAGCCATTCATAGGAAACTTGGATGGAAAGACAGACCTTTTTAAATGACCCACTCAGTAGCTGAAGAATGGTAATGGAGTGTACATTTGACCATTTGAAAGGGAGATGGCACTGTCTGTGGAATAGGTTGGAAGCAACAGAAAAAAAAATCTCAAAGACCATAGCAACTTGTATTTACACAATATTTATGAAACTATGGGCGAACACATTAGCAATAGTGGGAGGCAGAGGTGCTGAGACTTACTCAGCAGCTTGAGCAGCCACCAAGATGTCCAATACAAAACACAAACAGGCAGAACAATATTGTCAGGAATGCTGATTTCTCTTATTTGGACTCTTAGGTCTGAAATTGTGAAGGTATACGTCCAGTTATTAACCCAAAGGGGAATGAAGAGTTGGGCAGTTCAGTGTTGTTTATGGGCAGAGAACATGCAACCCTGCTGCAATCCCTACTGCACTGTATGTCTTTGCCAACAGGTGTTTGTAAAACTGTGTCAGTTAGAGCAAATTGAATTGTTTTCTGTGTAAAATGAACTGTTGACTCCTTAAGGTTTAAATTTTTAAAATTAAAAAAATCTATCATGTAACAAACAGAAATGGACCTTTAACTGAAATGAAAATGAAAAAACAGCTTTTAATTATGAAAGATTAATAAACAAAGAAACCTTTAATTAAACCACCAGTGGAACAAAACAATGCAGGGCACAAGGCAAGAGGTTAAAGTCACAGGTGAGTACGTCTTATCTCTGCTTCTTCCGGTTCGTGAGCCTTCTGGCATGGAGTTCCGAGGCTTGAAGGTACCAGGATGACAAAAAGCTGGGGTCCCACTTACCACTATTCTTGGTGTCCTAAGCTGAAGTCTGGGAGGGGAATGGCCTCTGGGAGAAGAGCTGCATCAGTACAGTTGGGAGGAGGAGCTCTTGCTCCCAGTAGCCTGTATTGTCCAGAGGCTGCAGAACATGACTGGGTACTGGTTTTCAGTTCTGCCTGCTGCCCTAATGGTAACATGCACTGGAACAAGGCATTTTGTCTCTGTATTACCTTCAGGAGTTGCATCTGCATCTCTCTTCTTTTTCCATACTTTCTTTGGCCATGGCAATCTTCCAGGCAACTGTCATGCTGTCTTTTGCCAGGGCAACAATCTCCCTGGAAAGCTTCTTGTTGGATTCTCTCTCCATTCTCAGATGCAGCTTCCCCCTCTCCACATTTTTTTTTTAAATTGGGAGGGTGGGGGGTTGTCCATAAACTTTTCATCATGATTTTTCTGTTTCCTCCCCCTCTGTTTGCCAGCCATTCCACCACTGATAAAGGCCCTGTCCTTGAGGATGGCCAGTGCAGGTGCTGTTGCTGATAGATATTTTTTTTAAAAAAAAAGACAAGTGGTTATTTGTTCATATTCTAGGTATGCTGTGGCAGCATTTTTACATGCAATTTTGTCTTTATCTCCCTGACATGCCTCCCAGTCTAGGGAGGAACCTCAGACATGGTAAGTGTGTGCACACTGAATTTGTGTTTGTGCAGTTTATGCTGTGTGGCTTTGCCATTGTGAATAGGAGGGTGGAGGTAGGGAAATGTGGTTGGGAATTATGTTTCTGATCTAGTTTTACTGTGTCTTGGAGGTGCTCATATAAGGTCGAAACGGTTCAAAGGAGGAATCCAGCCGGGGACAAGCTCAATAGTAATCCTTTCTACATCCACCTTAGGTTGCCCTGGCTCTGAATGACATTACACTTCTGCCGGTGACTAGAAGGCACAGAATGACCTTATTCAAAAAGGCAAAGGGAAGACCAGCAAGATATGCTGTGAAGTTATTCAAGATGGTCCATCTAGGAGTGGAAGGGAGCCATGCACTATACTGGAGGGAGGGAAGATGGCCATTCAGTTATTCCTCAAACTCCAAACAAAAATTGAGTAATTTCTCAGCCTTAGATTTTGTTTTTTCTCCTGTGTAGACATGTTGAAAGTGCTGAGGAAAATAGACAGAGTTCTGCAATGACTGCCTGAAGCATTCTCTGTTCCAGGATGTTACTAGGCTTTACAGGCAAGTGATGTCAAAGCCTACCTCATCTAAAGCGAGGACACTAACCAAATTTATTTTCCTGTCACTACTATCTCAAAAAAGGGTTGCATTTTGCACAGAAGAACATGGGCCTTGTTCAAACCTGGCACAGAAGGGCTGTGGTAGAGGCTGTGCTATGCAGTCAGCTACCATTTTGAAGTGGTGGGCAGGTTTGGTGGGGCAGCATTCACTGGGAAGGACAGCTGAAGGGAGGGGAATGGAAAACATGTACTGGGTATGTACCTTCCAATGGAGTGGGCCTGAAAATGGTCTGCATTCATGGCTTCAGCACAAGATGGAGAATGATGACCCAGTAGCCATGATTTTGTAAAGGTACAAGGGGCGGGGTGGGTGTTCACATAGGCCTACACCGGCTTTGGCCATGGGGCACCCAGAAGAGAAGCTAGCACAGCAGTATACCAAACAACACATTCAAAGCTAAATAGCATACTTTTAAAAATGAAAAAAAACTTACTTGCTGAGGTTCCCTTCATAGGATCAGCTCAGCCCAGTCTTGTAGCAGGGCAGGAATCAGGCTCGCTCTCTATCTAGCCAGCATCAGGGTCCTGAGTCCCGAAGAGATCGGACTTTCCGGGCAGATATTTTCACTGGCCTCCCCAAGCTTGCTCACCCTCCGATGAGTCCTGTTGCACCTCTAGTGTAGGGGTAGGGGAGACGCAGGCTTCAGCCTGGGGTGGACGGTCATGTAAAATCCTGTCCAGCTCCTCAAGAAGTGGACAGGCTACATATCCCCTGCTAGATTTTTTTCTGTTGTCCCTCGTTTCAATATAGATGCTTCTGAGTGGTTTGCTCTTCATCAAGTACTGTTCAATATCCCAGTCATGGCCCTTGGGGACATTTGTTTTGCAGTGTCCACAAAAAGGTCTTTATTGATCTGGCTGGCCACAAGAGCTTCCTGAACCAAGGCTTCTCTCCAGATAGTGATGAGATCCAGGGTTTCAGCATGGCTCCAGGCAGCTTCTCAAAACATGCTGTAGGGCTTCCGGGGTATTTTCATAAATATTGTGATAAACTGGAATCCAAGTGCAAATGCACAAAATCTGGCAGTGCACCAGTTTAAAAAGGGGAAGACATATCTGATCAACTTGTTCCCAGAGCAAGGGAGGGCACACAGGTATCCAGACATATCAATAATGGTCGCCAGCAAAGCAGCGTGGGATTGCCATTGGAAGAGTGCCAAAACAGCGCGCAGCTGCACTGAGGGCATACAGCAACAGATCAGATTAACTCACTTCAAAGAGCAGTTAGGTGACTTTGAAACAGGCCCCCCGAGTTCACTATAAATAGTCAGTGCATGACACTGAATTTATGTTGTGTGTACACAAGCATGTTGAAAGTGGATTAACTCAAAAATTGAGGATTAAACGCCCAGTGTACACAACCTCTGAGAGCCAACAGAATATTCAGCGCCCTTCCTGATTTTAATTAGCTGTCAATAACCACTATGCTAGTGGCTGAGCCTCTGACTTTATAATCACTACGCAGTTTGCATATTCTGAACAAGATTGCCTGCCAGCGCACGTTAACGCTACTCTCTGGCAGAGGAGATGTCTGACTGCTTCCGCAGTAAGAAACAAAAGGCAACGATAATTCATCATGCAGAAGTGAAAGAAGGAAAAGAGTTACACAGGATTATACAAGAAAAATTACACAGGGACCCTATTTCAACAGGGTCCAAAGCCCAGAATGAGATGTAAAAATCCATAATTAAAAAACCTATCAACAGCAGCATTTCTGTAGCAACTTTTATATCAGGACCTAAAGGTACTTTACAGGCATTAATTAAGTTTGAACAAGGGGCAGGTAAACAGGAAGATGGATTTTTGTTTGCATGATGATGAAAATCTGATTTTACACCTTCCTATCCACCTTAAAAGTAAAAAGGGCTTGTTTACAAAATATGCTAGATCAAGCTTTCAAAATTAAAGAAAAAAAACTGCATGGGGCATGAACTCCACAAGTATCTGTACTTAAAATAAGCCCTTCTCTTAAGCAAGAGGAATGAGGAGGCCAACACTTATGCAATAAAGTTTTAAGGATCATGAGGGCCAGGATTGGCTTCAGATTTTGCTGTCATGTTTATCTAACACAGAGGATGTCAACTCTAATATTATTTTAGGATGAAAGTCATACATTTTGCATCATTGAAGTCCCACATTAAGAGAAAATCTGACCCCACTGAACTCAATGGCACAGCTCTCATCAACTTTAATAAGACCAGAATATGACCCTAAGGCTCAAGAGATACAGAGACTCGAGTGGGCCCTCTGCACTGCAGTATATCGCACCATTAGGCCCTATCCACACCAGAGACATTTTAAAGAGTTTTCCACCATCACCAGCAGTAGTAACATTGGTTAGCTTAAACAGAACAATGGAAGCAGCCTATTTAAGTAGCCCATGAAAAATAAGATCAAACATATCAACCACATTCAATGCCATAAGGCAGAACAATGTTTTAAAAATAATTTAAGAAATCACTGACTCTTATTTTAAATCTGTGCACTGGATCTAATCCTAAATTAGTTCAAAATATATTGTTATTGTTGCTATTGTGTAGAAGTGTAACTAGTTAATTAACCTTACTGCTCATACCATTCACATTATTGGATATATTTGCATGGCCATTTCTTCTTCAGGGATACAGCTATATATTTCTCCCTGACAGCACATCACAACAGTCTTGGATCCCCAATTTCAAGACTTTATATCAAATTTCTAAGATGGTCAAGTTTGAGTTTTTGTTTTCAAGTGTATAATATCCATTGTGTATAAGAAGTACTACAGTAACATTTTTCCCAGCTGGAAATAAAAATATATGGCAAGTCAGACCAGGGAAAACAACACTGCAGGATAATGGTTTCCTGTGACTAACTAAATCCACATTTGTGGAAGTGTCTATTCCTTTTCTAGAGATGTTTCTTTTCTAAGTCAGAGACACTGATCGTGTGATAGTGCTGTGTTCCAATGACCTGCAACAAGGTGACTGAAGTAGATGCAACCACTTTATCTGCTAGACACTGGGTCTCTAAAGAAAGATTTACTCCCTGTGCTAATACTGAGTCAGTATGGCATTCTGTCTGGCATACCAGCAGTTCTTCACCTGCAACTGGAGGACCGAAGGTCCATGGAGCCCTTCCTGGAGGTCTGTCAAAGAAAACATTTTAAATGGTGATCTACAAAGAAAAAACAGCAAGGCGCAAGCCCAGCAGTTGTCATGGATGTACAGAGCAGGCCTGCTTCTTCTTCAAGCCCTGTCTAGGCAGGAAGACTATGGTAACTAGAGATCTAGTGAAATGGCAGTGAAAGTTCAGCACTTACTCAGCAATTAAGAAAGGATGGTATTTTTAAGATAAACTGTTTAAAACTATTTTCTTTGTGCTTATTTAACTTCAATACTTAGTTAACATATTGGAGAAAGGAAGACTTTATTAAAGATTGAATACTTTCCTCCTCTTTCAATTAAGAGGAGAGCTCACAATCTACATGCTCTGGGACACCCAACAGCACCTCAATGGAAAAAAGGAACAGGGAAAAGTAGATTTAACATCTGTGAAATGCCTAAGGTAAGAAACAAGTAGAAAGAGAAGCAAAAATGGCATAAAACTCAATTTTAAAATTCCTTGAAAGTTATCTTTCAGATTACAGGATTGGGGTATTAGGAGAGGAGATCGTTCATTAGAGTTTCTTACTGAAGTAGCCCCAAGAATGAAAATGCTGGAGAATCTCTGATTTAGAACACAAACCATTGCGTGGTTCTATCAATCCAAATCCAGTTTACAGATAGTCAAAAAGATAATGCCACTGATTCAAACAGAGCTACTCCAGGAATTAACTTGTCGCAAAGTATTCATAGAAACAAACTAATTTTTGACTGGTTGAAAAGGAATTTTTAACATTTATCAGTGAATAGGGGCCAGCTACCAATTAATCTAGATATGTGCTGGCAAACACCTTGGTCTAACCGAGCAACAATCTTGATGCAGAGTAGACTTCTACACTTAATGTAGATGCGAAGTCATTATCTTGGTGACAGAGTCCAGTTAGTGAAACTTCATTTTGTTGCGCCAGAAGATTAACATTGTCTGAATCATTTTCTCTGATGCATGTTGCATAAAATGCTTATTTTGGGCCCACTCCTGAGAGGTCCTGAGCACCTGCTGCTCCCACGTTACCTACTAGCTGAATTCTATCTGGTTGGGAGAGTACAATAGTGTGATTTATCCAATTATACATAACAGCATTGCTTTTTAAAAGACAATGCACTGTACTAAGGTGAGATGGGGAAATCAATCCTCTGTTCCCACCTTACTTTTTTGTGAGCAACAGAATCTTTCACCCTATTCAATGGAAAGGAAGGAGTAAGCAGTTAGATTTGCTAATGAACTATATAATGCACGTTATTATGGGCAAAAGATTAAATGGAACTTAAAATGCCAGACTCAGATATATGTTACCTGGGGATGGGAGAAGACTAGAGAAGAAAGATAATCAGAACTTTTTCCCATTCTAATTTAATTTTAAATTGATTAAAGCAAGCTGCCTATTCTTCCACGTCCTCTGTACCATGCCATTTCCCCCTCTAAAACTTACTATGATCAGTTCACTTTGGAAGGCTTATCTGCTTTCCTCCATCCACTTGAACACCCAGGACCAATCCAATTTGCTTGCATCATCTTTAAACAAAATTCTGAAATGAGATTTGCTAACACAGACCTTCATATCTGAAAAGATTCCCACTGAAGACAATAGGACCCCAGGAGGTATTTAGAATGTGCAATAATGGATCCCACTACAGGATTGGAATCTCTGTTTATAAGCTCTGGAAGGAAGAACCTTTCCTTTGTACTAGTTAGTAAAGCACCACAGAACACCTCTGGATAGGACTACACATTTTTAAGTACTAGAAGTCACAGGGGCTCAAAACCTACATTCTTTGCCAATACTCACCTTCCCACTTCATTCCCAGTCTGTATCTGAAGTCACCCAAATATGTGTTTAGCATCTCTGAAGATCAGGCCTCTTATGTGCCTAAATGTGCATTTCAATGCCTAAATTTAACATCCAAGTTTGAAAATTTTGGTTTACAAACTGTTTTTTGTTTATTGCCCCCAATTTTCAAACCCTATTAATTTGTGAGAGATGTCTGCCCCAGACACATACTGTAGGAGTGACAGGTGATCTCAAAATTAGTCAGAACAACTATCTGACTGAACCAAAAGCAAATCCCTAATAATGAACTTTAATAATGGGGTTTGTAATCAGAGTTTCTTAACTCTCATTCCCCCACCTTGATGGATGTGGTGTGAAACCTTTTGTGCCACTGCTGAAACTGGAAAAAATTCATCCTTGCTCTTGAGCCAGGCATACACCAGCCATTTTTGCTCCAAGTTTTCATGATAAACAAAAGCAGGTGAAGGGGGGCAGATATTGCCTTTTCAATTTTCAACATTCAATTTAACATCTTTGGTGGGCAAGCTCAAAGCCCCATACATCCACATACTGCACAATGCACCAGCGTAACAAAAAGCTTTTCAAGACTAGGTTAAGTATCATTTGGATTCATGAATGTGTGTTATGGTGACTGTGGATATTTAAACAAACAGATATTTTAGACTGACGTTTGCCAAAATGTTGCCATTCACGAGGCCTTTGGATCCAGCCATCCACAGTAGACAGATGCGTTATATCAACTTATGGGACCAAAAGCATCCCAACATCAGCATGCAGAGGGACTGGACGTTGGTAATACTCAGACCTGACCATGCAGTTACCTAGCCGCAATTTAACTAAGAAACACATTCCTGCGTCCTGAAGAAACCCACGTCGCGCAAACAGCACGTTATGTTATGGTGCTGCTATATTCATTTTGACACATTTTGCCTCAATGTGTCACATCAAGACACCTCCTTTTCAACCATTATGAGGTTTGGATAGAACATTCTCAGACAAGAAATCAAACTCAGAGATTTACGGGGAATCAGGATGCTTGCAGCCAGATAACAGAAGGACTTCTAGCCAAGGATAAAATGTATCAGGTACATATAAAGGCGAAATGTAAGTATCACTTAATGTTGTAACACAGGGCCTACAGACCTGAGGCCTGCAATAAATGTATCTGAACCAAATTAGGCTTTTGGGGTTAGGATAAGTTAGCACAGTTAATAATAAACGTGTGAGCGTGTTTCAATGTTTGTGTTAGGCTGATGTTTTGAAAATAATTGCTGGGTTTGGATAATAATGTCTATAAGATCAGCAGACACAAGATGGACCATTGGTAGCCTTCATGAAATGTTAAGTGACTCCCCACCTATTACTACAGTGATAAAGTGATGCAAGTGTTAATGAGTACAAGAGGAACTAATGAGTGAGCCTGTGAAAAAAGAAATTTCAAAGAAGGAGAAGGTGCTAAAACCTCCATAAATACGTATGACTCTCCGTGGGCATCAGCATAACACATATCAAAGCTGTGTCCCAACCTGCGTGCACAGAGAGGGGGAGGCATCAGCATGACAACTAGTGGAGGTGGCGGTGATGGTGAGGAGGACGACTCCAATGATTAACACTTCACGTTTTCCCCAAGCACAGTGTAACGCAAATGCTTTCCGGTCTGTGTTGGTCTCTCTCCTTTACCAGATGGCAGTGTGTGTTTGGCTGGCCAACAAAAGTAACTATTACAGAAAAGGTGTCATGTAGTCTCTCGTGCACCATGGGGTCCCCCTTCTATGGATTACCTCTCTACTGTAGTTGATCTTGGGCACTGAACTCTCACAGAGTAAAGTAGGTGTAAACCATGACCTCAAAGTGCGTAATTGGTTCAAGTATCAATAGCTACAGATAAGGCCACAGGCTGCAGATCTGGCATGCTCCAGCTGAGTTCAGCTTTGGTCTGTAAACCATGTAAAGAATCAGCTTTGGTAAATGTATGTTAAGTGCTTGACCTACCATCTATGTCTTGTCCAATGGAGAGTCCAGCCCATTTTCTCTGTAAAAAAACAACAAAAAAGTTGCAAAAGGACAACCAATCACCAGAATTACAGATACCTGCTCACAGGAAAGCATGCTTCCTCGCTGTAAGCTTTAGGAAATGTAGGATGCACAGGTTGAACAGCAAAGCAAATAGAATAAAAGAAAATACTTATCAAGAGGGAGCAAAAAAAGCAACAGTGACAAAACTCTTACAGAATGTTGTCATTTTTCCATTCGATGTTTTTACTGTACTATACCCAATTTCTGTGAAACCATCCGTGGTTAATCCCAGAGAGAACAGTTACAACAGCTTGAAAACAGAACTGATTAAGTGCAGCCTGCTTAACAAAAGTGAACTCATGACTCTAGAACATCCCTGATGCTGAAAGAAACTATATGGGATACTTTTCCTGCCACGCAGCTCAGTCTACTACTCGAGCATGTGCCTGTATGAAGTGCAAAGTAGAGATGTATCCCAACAGGCAGAAAGGAGTATGCTACACTTTGTGCTCATTTTAAATGGGTGATTGTGTGAACTCTCATTGGAGAAAATAACCTATAATACAACGCATTATAAACATGTTCTTTTGAGATCTTCCAGTGAACTAATAATTAGGTGCCATAAAAAAAGATATTTAAGTGAATTTCAGTAGATGTGAAGGATTCTTACAGCACAGGACCCTCTAATGAGGAGTGGGCAAGTGGTTGAGAGTGAAATTCTAAGGCCTGTGTTACACAGGTGAAACTGGAATGATGATCAAAACAGCCCCTTTCTTGAGGTCCATGTTTTGTGAACAGAATTTAACTTATCTATAGAGTCTTGGTTGTGATTTGGGTTGCAGAACTCACTGTACTTTCACCACTGCATACCACAGCTAAACATTTCTCATTCCAGCGACTAAATCATTCTTGACCATAAATCTCTTTACAGATCTGGGGCCAATTCAGCTTTTTAATTTCAGAATTTCTTGTGCACAACCAAACTGCACAAGAACCACAAACAAACTACCACTTACAGCTGAAATCGCTAGTGTTACTCATTAGCTGGCCCTTCCAAAAACACATCACATATAGTTATGTTCCTGGATTCCATTAACTAGCCATACAAGGGTCTAATCCTCTTTTGATGTATATGTAATTTCCATTAATATCAGTAGCTACAAACAAAGCATACTCCAGTGTTGACTGTTGCTACTTTCTTGGAAAATAGTGCTATTGAATTCAATAATCTCTAGACACTACAGCAAGGTGGAATGTAAAGTAAGTGTTAGCAAGAATGACAATCTGATCAGCCAGGACCAGAAAGCAATGGAAAGTACCATCATACGTCTAATGCAGGCTGCAGAGATCCAAAGGTCTTAAGTGAACACTGAAAACTTTTATCAGAATTACTCAAATGAAAACATTCATTCACCAGCAGTTGTAGCAGATGTTACAGCAGGATGAAACAAACTAAACTGAAGAGAAAATTACTATTTACATTTACTCTGCAGTGCATTTCCCTAGTCACATTTTAAGAAAAAGATCACTCAGCAGCTATATTTCAAAACAGGTGAAGTGTTTGTCAGCATGGCAGCACCTAATAGAACCTGGAATTTTAAGTACACACTGCAACCCACTGTCACCAAACCTCTTATACGTCTAGACTCCTTATTTTCCAGATTCCTGTGATGGGAGAATCAGATGGCACATCAGTAGGAAAGGATTACTTTTCTTCCCATTAAAACATAATGCAACATACGACAACCTTACAAAATTCTCACACTCTCACAGAGTTTCTGGGAAGACAGTGCAGTTAATTCATCAAACCCACCTCTGGACACAAGTGAGTTGCAAGCTGACCATGAAGACAACGACACTAGGATTATACCGCACTGCATACATACAGATGCAGAATGCATCGTACCAGCACAAGACACTGATCTTCTTTTGTCAGTGCAACACTACAGCAAAATGCATTGCAGCAAGTTGTGGATGAAGGCTAGAACACCAAAAAAAAACAAATGCATTCCCATGCATACTATTCGAGAGAAGTTTCTGCCTGCATTTCCTCAAGCAGACCCAGAGACAATGCTCTTCTTTGATGCACTGACAGGCTGTGATACTGTTTCCCATATTGCTACTTGGACAATGCTGATGGAGAAACACGGATTCCCAAGCAAACTGGGGAAGGATGATCTACAGAATGATCATTTCAGCAAAAAAGTTCATCTGCAACAAGTACAATTTACCTGATGAGCAGCGCTGCGACCAGGCAGGGGTGATATTTTTCTCCAAGTGTTGACACCAGAGGCACTGCCCCCCACAAGTGAAGGACTGTGCTGCACCCAAAGAGTTCACTTTCAAGTTATGGGGTGGAGGCAGGCAACTGCAGCAATCCCACACTACCCTCACAAGCGAATATGGGCTGGACCAAACACAATGGAGAAATAGTTCTGAAGCTAATGCCACTAGAGCCAATCTCTGACAACTATGTGGAAATTGTTGCCTGTAGATGTGTCAAAGAGTGCATGTCAACATAGTAGCTGCCGAAATATCACCTTGGCATGCACTGGGCCTGTATATGCAAGTGGTGTGTCGGCACATGTAGGATCTGTTCAATTAGTCTTGTCTAACAATGTGTAGGGTATGTAATAACTGTTTATAGAAGAATTAAAATAGAAAATTTACTAATTTTTCAAATTTTACATAAATTTTGAACTCTAATTTAGAAGGTAAACTTCAGCTTGGTAAACTTTTTCAGATGCAACACATTCAAATTATGAAAGATAACTTGTTTACCTACCTTTCCCCCAAAATGCCCTTTCCATCTTACTTTACAGAAAATCTGCCCAGTCTGTCAGAAATGGCTCTTGAAATTCTGACTGCAAAAGCTCAAACTTGCAGCACTCCTTCATGCTGCTTACATTTAGCCACGGGGTTTTTTCCCCACTGAAATTATTAACTTTAAAAATCTGACACAATATAAATGCATTGTTTTGTTTAAAAGCCCTTTTACCTGCTCCCTAGCAGAAGGGTGAGGCCATACAATACCTGGGGCAGGCTGAATGCGATGCTGCCTGGAACAACGGATGAATGGGTTCTCAGCGTGAAAACATATCTGTGGTTTGGAGAAGTCCTCACAACTACGTGCCTAAAAGAGAAAGAACAGCATTTTATTTTGATTCCCATATAATGGGAATCAAGTGTAATATGTCTTAGATTTCATTCAGCTTCTATGATGGAAAAACTAAGGCACCAGTCCGGCAATACAATGTATGCACGAAGATGCCTGTACACTGGTAATCTAGAGTCACTGACTTCAGTCAGGCTTCATATGGGTGCAGGGTCCCACACAAACACCTGTGTCATCACTGCTACTTCCTCAAGTTTCCCCTAGTTACTGCAAGAGTTAAGCCTGGTGTGAACTAGTTAGGACTGGCCCAGAACACAGGATCCAAATATACCCAAATCCAGTTTTAAGTTTTGCACCTCTAGCCTTTAACACACCTATGCAGCAATATTACACTGAAGTCCACAGAAATTATTTACTTTGCCTCCTTCAGATTTTACCAGGTAAGAGAAATATGCTTTCACCTGCTGAACTTACAAAGGATTTAACCACACAGTTATTTGATGCATTTGTTGTGATCAAATTCAAGACTAAAACTGGAGGGGAATGGTTAACCCTCACAACAGAAAGATCACACTGGATCCTAAAGCCACACCTTCTCTATGCTATACGAAGTTCATATGCCATCGAGCACATCAGCTGAAATCAAGCAGAATCTGAAGAGATAAAATACTAAAATAAAGGTCATAAGTAAACAATTATAACCAGACACAGTAGTAGTGTGAACTACAGCCTGCTGATCATATCAAACGTTACACGCTGGTTAGAGCAAAGCAGCTCTGACTCTCTAGGAAAAGTTGCTTACATTTGACTTGACATCATTCCTAACAATTGTTGGTGAGAGAGATTAAATCATAGAATATTAGAGTTGGAAGGAACCTCAGGGGGTCATCTAGTCCAACCCCCTGCTCAAAGCAGGACTATCCTCAACTAAATCATCCTGGTGAGGGTTTTGTCAAGCCTCAGCTAAAAAATCTCTAAAGACGGAGATGCCACCACCTCCCTAGGTAACCCATTCCAATGCTTTACCACCCTCCTAGTGAAAAACTTTTTCCTAATGTCCAACCTAGACCTCCCCCACTGCAACTTGAGACCGTTGCTCCTTGTTCTGTCATCTGCCACCACTGAAAACAGCCTAGCTCCATTCTCTCTGGAACCCCCTTTCAGGTAGTTAAAGGCTGCTATCAAATCCCCCCTCATTCTTCTCTTCTGCAGACTAAACAGGCCTAGTTCTTTCAGCCTCTCCTCATGAGTCTTGTGCTCCAGCCCCCTAATAATTTTTGTTGCCCTCTGCTGGACTCTCTCCAACTTCTCCACATCCATTTTGTAGAGGGGGGCCCAAAACTGGACACAATACTCCAAATGCAGCCACACCAATGCCAAATAGAGGGGAATAATCACTTCCCGCGATCTGCTGGCAATACTCTTACTAATGCAGCCCAATATGCCATTAGCCTTCTTGGCAAGCAGGGTACACTGCTGACTCATATACAGCTTCTTATCCACTAACACCCAGATATTTTTCTACAGAACTGCTGCCTAGCTAGTCGGTCCCCAGTCTGTAGCTGTGCATGGGATTCTTCCGTCCTAAATGCAGGACTCTGCACTTGCCCTTGTTGAACCTCTTCAAATTTCTTTTGGCCCAATTCTCCAATTTGTTTAGGTCCTTCTGTATCCTACCCCTCCCTTCCAGAGTATCTACCACTCCCCCTAGCTTCATGTCATCTGCAAACTTGCTGAGGGTGCAATCTACCCCCTCTTCCAGATCATTAATGAAGATGTTGAACAAAACTGGCCCCAGGACCGCCCCTGGGGCACTCCACTTGTGACCGGCTGTCAGCTAGACATGGAGCCATTGATCTCTAAATGTTGAGCCCTTTGCTCTAGCCAATTCTCTATCCATTTTATAGTCCATTCATCCAATCCATACTTTTTTAGCTTGCTGATAAAAATAGTGTGGGAGACCCTAACAAAAGCTTTGCTAAAGTCAAGGTATATCACATCCACCGCTTTCCCCTCAACCACTGAACCAGTCACGTCTTCATAGAAAGCAATCAGGTTGGTCAGGCATGACTTTCCCTTGGTGAATCCATGTTGACTGCTCCCAATTACCTTCATCTCTTTTAAGTGCCTTAAAATAGATTCCTTGAGAACCTGCTCCATGATTTTTCCAGGGATTGAGGTGAGGCTGACAGGCCTATAGTTCCCTGGATCCTCTTTCTTCCCTTTCTTGAAGATGGGCACTATATTTGCCTTTTCCAATCATCAGGGACATTACCCAATTGCCATGAGCTTTCAAAGATAATAGCCAATGGCTCTGAAATCACATCAGCTAACTTCCTCAGCACCCTCGGGTGCATTGCATCTGGCCCCATGGACTTGTGTATGTCCAATCTTTCTCAATAGTCCTGGACCTGTTCCTTCAGCACTGCGGGATGTTCACCTCCTCCCCATTCTGTGCCGCCCAGTGCAGTAGTTGTCATTTCAAAATATTTGAAAACTTGTCATTTCAAAAAAGCAAAAAACCAAGCTCCCTGATTCATGCAGTTATTGTAGTTGTATTGGTCTCACGATATCGGACAGACAAGGTGGGTGAGGCAATATCTTTCATTGGACCAATTTTCCTTATCTTCAAAGGAAACCTGTACAACACTTTCAAAAAACAAGCCTGGGAGCTTAAATTCATAACTTTGCTAGACACTAAAACCATAGCCTGAATAGAGACACTGGATTTATAGCTTATTACAACAATCTATAACACCCCTGCCCCCTTCCCTCCCCCCCCGGGTGCCTGTCCCCCCGGGGGGGGGGGGGTATTAATGGGCCACTTTATCTTGAATGGTCCCTTGAAATATGTGCTAACTCGTTATTCTAAACAATCTGTTCCCCTTGTATTTAGCTGTGACACTGAGTACCTTCCCCAGACCCGAGGAACAGCTCAGTGTAGCTTGAAAGCTTGTCTCTCTCACTAGCAGAAGTTGGTCCAATAAAATATGTTCCCTCCTCCATCTTGTTGCTCTAAAGCTCCCTGATATCATTTATGTTTAATGACAATTTATTCTTTACAGTAACTCTGTTTAACTATCCACATACTGTCATTCATTGATAGCATTCATGATTAAATAGCCTTTTAAAATAAGGAACTGTAGTACTTAACCACTGGCACAGCTTGACAAGGAAGGATTCCAAAATGCATTTTAAAAGCTTTAGCACTATAAATGGCTTTATAGATTTAGACACTTTTTGTACAAAATGGAAAGAAGGGATCATTTACATTTGTGAGCTTTCACAGTTAGAACCCTAGCTACTTTCAGAAGCTTATTTTTCAAGGGAGGTTGGGGAGAAAACAGGAAAGCTATTCAGAAAAAGCCCTCTCCCACAAAAACGTCACTTCTTGTTCTACACTTTTTGGGGAGGAATTCCCAGAACATATTTATGTAGAATATAAAACAGGAGATCAGACTGAATTAGGCACAAATGAAGTGAGTTTAGTGGCCTCCGGCTGGTTTGTTGCTCCAGAAAACCACCATGATAGGTTCTCTGCACAGAAGAAGCCATAGAGGAAGAGTTGGCTGGGGGAGGGGGGAGGGAAGGGGGTGGATGTGTCCCAAAATGAGGATGGGCTATAGGATGTTTCCACTGAATCAGGTTCAGACCAAAGATATTAATTTTAATATGCACTCCCACAAAAGGTGCCACTTGGCCCATGCACTCCTGGGAGTTTTCCTGGAACCTACCAGGCCAAGGACCACTTATAGGTCATCTTGCCTAGTATGGGGCTCCCCAGCAAAGGATGGTGAGAATATATATGTTCTGGATGCTTGTATTATCTGTCTACTTTGCTACACTGCAGTGTTTGTGATTTTGCTGATTGCAGGCCCACCAACAGGGGGAATCAAGGGGAACAATTGTCCAAGGGCCAAGCATATGTACCCTACACTCCTCCACACAGCCCCTTCTCCAGAGGCCCCCGCCGTTCACACTCTCCATACCTCCCTTGAGGCGAGCTTATTTATTATGCTCTATGCAGGTTCCCGGGTGGCTGAGGAGGCGGTATCTACTACTCAGGCTCCCGGGTTCACTGGCAACCTCCCTGGGAAGTCCAAGGGACCTAGGAAGTTGATTAGCAAATACCATGTCCTCATCTGCCCAGGAACCTGCGTGGCACATAATAAATAAGTAAAAACTTCCAGCAGAAGCCCACTCAGACCTCAGCCATCCCTTTAGCATTTAAGGAAGACCTGAATTCCATAGTGTCTTTCCCAAATTCATGGAGCTCCTCAATCCCATACCAACTCTAAAACAATAGCCAATCTAAGGCAAATCCTGCTAAAAGACAGAATGTTAAATTGGAAACTCTAAATAATACTTAATCAATGGATCAAGCAACACCTCCAACCCTCTCTTCTTCCCTGCTCTGCATCTCATCCATTCTGCATTCAAGTCAGTCAATTTCCTCCTTTGCCCTCCACACTACCTGGGCATCAGCAGCAGGGGAAATAAGAGCACAGCAAAAACTGCTCCTGTGCCAGTTATCAAAGAGGCCCAACAGCTAGGAGGAGCAATTAAAGAAAACACCCTGCTCAGCACCTGCTGTTCTAGGATGGAGCATGCTCAACTGCCATACAAAAGCTAAATTTGGATAGATTTTGATAGGGATGGCAAAGGCACCTGCCTGACACCAGTGCAACTCCCTTGCCAAATTTCCGATCACTGCTCCATAGTATGAGGGCACTAGAGCTTCTCATTAAAACACTTACATGATTTTTTTTTAAATATGGGCAAAATTTATATTTCCCTAATCTTGTTTTAGAAAACAACTGAATCATTTTTGCTGAAACTTTTTTTTTTTTTTAAAGTCAGCATGAGGCACACACACCGCATGGAAATCTCAGCTCAAACAGTTTGTTTGGCAAAGTTATAAAGCAACTGAAAATAGCACATTATAATGGAAGTGCTATCAACCTTGACTATAGGCATCACTATCAGCTCTGCCTGCAACCAACAGAGAAGCCTGTCACAATCCACACCCCAGAATGGCAGTCTCTTCCCACACGAGCAGATATTCAACAGCACAGAACTACACAGAAAGAAGTGATTTCTAACACTAGAACCATCTCATCATAAAAACTAAACTCCAACTGTCAAAAAGGAAAGGAAAAGAACAGTCCATGATTTAGTACCCTTACTTTTCATTTTCACAGTGTTCACTCACTCCCAATGGCTCCCCAATTCAATGCAATTTAATAACGGATCACTTGATGATTATCTGTTCTTGTCATTCCCTCTGAGGCACCTGGCATTGGCCATTGTTGGAAGACAGGATCCTGGGCTAGATGGATCATTGGTCTGACACAGTATGGCCATTCTTATGTTCTGAAGAGTCTTCCCTGATAAACGAATTGCTGAATACCCCTCTGTCTGGCTATAGGGTCATTAGGCACATACTGCAGATATAGGAGGAACTTTGGCAGTTCCTACTGCAGGCCCCCTTTAAGAGGAATAATTCAACATATGCATAAGCATGGATGCAGTGAATATTTTCTGTATTCTTTGAAACACACAACTGTGGAACAGTTTCCCTACTTTACTGCTATACTTCATTGAGCAAAAGGGAGGTGAAATGATAATCTGGAGATATCTGAATGGCCTGAACAGCTTTTAGTTTGAATCTGATAAAGCAGCAAAGGACTCAGGCTTAAAACCCTAAGAACGTTAGAGATCCCCTGGGACAGTTTTCTCCAAGAATAGGAGGAGGGTATTCCAAAGAACAAAAGTGTGCCCTCCTCACACAGTTCTCACCACTAGGCCACTGTCCTCTCCTCCCCAGAGCTTTTTGCACATGTTTATTGTCTTCAAAATGCTTTGGGATCCCTCAGGATAGAATGTTCTACAGAAAGGTAAGATATTATCACCATCTAATAATACTATGTAAAGTGCTTTGCGATCCTGTGACCCAATGTACTATATAAGCGCGAAGATGAGACTCTGCTACCTTCTATAGATGTCAAAACTAAAGGCATGAAAGGAAGTGACTTGTCCCAAGATGTCACAGTAAATCAGATGGGAATAGATCCACAGTCTAATTCCTACTCTCATGCCTGAAGGTGATTTCACGAAGAAATCTGTTTGAAACTGAATATCATGTCCAAATATGTGCGCTTTAAATAATGTGATTGTTAAAAGGAACCCAATTATAGGGTATACACCCAGTAAGTTCTCCTTTCTAGTGAGTCAAACCTAGAATAGAATGGAAAATACCAATTTTAAAAGAACAGAAGAGGACAGATGATTGTCGTCACATGCACTTTACTGCAAGGCAACAATACAGATGGCCTGACTAAACGTATCTACAGTGCAGCAAGATTACCACAGCCTACAGCTCTGGTGTGTTTTTGAAAAATTTCTCCAGATTTATATGCTTTTAAGAGCAATCTGAGGTTTCTTTCCACAACCAATACATGCCAGTTACATGGGACTGTTTGACAGTTGACTGTGTGTGTGATTGTTTGAAAAGTGGGAATTGGGAGTGCTTTGTTCCAGGTGGGCCTTGAGTGGTTGATTGGAGAGGGAGGCACTGAGCTGGGGCAACTGTTTCAAGTCAGCAGCCTTATAAGAAGCGGCCAGTTGTGAACCAAGTGAGCTGCGAAGAGAGGAGAGGCAAACAGAAGGAGTTTGCCTGAGAGTTCACGTTGGGGGGAGCCATAGTGGGTTTTTGCCTTCCAGACATAGCTAAGCAGCAAATACAGCATCTGAAGAGGCTCTCAGAGGAAAGATACGGAAAGAGAGCCACCTGCTGTCACGTGTACTGGATGTGCTATGTTTGCCTTCCTCCCACAGGATAGAGCCGACTTCATCTGTACAAAGTGCAGGCTGGTTTCCATATTGGAAGAGAAGGTTAAAGGACTAGCGATCCAAGTATCAACCCTGCATTGCATTAAAGAAAACAAAGTCTTTCTCGATCTAAGACATGATTTGTTACTGCAGGCACAGTGCGAGGGAGATTCACAGAAGACAGTGCAGGGGAGACTGAAGAACGGGAAAGAAAACTGGCAGCATGTGACCTCCCAAAGAAAGAGAATCTATATGACCACCATGCAAATTGAGGTAAAGAATCGTTTTCAGGCTCTTTGCCTGAAACAGAGGAGAATGATTTGGAAGACTCGTCTGAGGGAATGGATCAGAAGAAGACCCTGTTGATCAGAGGGCATGGGATGCATTGTCCCCAAGAGGAAGAGAAAGGCGATGGTAGTTGGGGACTCCCTCCTAAGGGGGACAGAGTCATCCATCTGCCGTCAGGACTGGGAAACTAGAGAAGTGTGCTGCTTGCCTCGAGCTAGGAATCAGGATGTGACAGAGAAACTGTTGAGACTCATCAGGCCCTCAGACTCCTACTTCTTGTTACTTCTCCACGTGGGCACCAATGACACTGCCAAGAACGACCTCGACTGGATCACTGCAGACTATGTGGCTCTGGGAAGAAGGATAAAGGAGTTTGAGGCACAAGTGGTGTTCTTGTCCATCCTCCCTGTTGAAGGAAAAGGCCCTGGTACAGACCGTCGAATTGTGAAAGTAAATACGTGGTTATGCAGGTGGTGTTGGAGACAGGGTTTTGGATTCTTCGAAGATGGGATGTTGTTCCAGGAAGGATTATTAGGAAGAGATGTGATTCACGTAACAGAGGGAAGAGTATCTTCGCAGACAAGCTGGCTAACCTAGTGAGGAGGGCTTTCAACTAGGTTCAATGGGGGACGGGGACCTAACCCTAAAGGTAAGTGAGAAAGTGGGACACCATGAGGAAGCAGAAGGCAGAGGGTGCAACAGGGGTGGCCTCCTGATTCGTATTGAGAAACTACGGCAATCGCCTAGTTATCAAAAGTGCCTGTACACACACACAAGAAGCCTGGGAAACAAGCAGGAGGAATTGGACGTCCTGGCACAGTCCAACTATGACATGATTGGAATAACAGACTTACTGGTGTAACTCACACGACTGGAGCACTGTCATGGATGGGTATAAACTGTTCAGGCAGGGGCGAAAGGGTGGAGGAGTTGCACTGTATGTAAGAGAGCACTATGATTGCTCTGAGCTCCAGTATCAAACTGGAGATAAGGCAGTTGAGAGTCTCTGGGTTAAGCTCAGAAGCAGGAACAATAAGGGTGATGGCGTATGGGTGTCTGTTATAGACCAGACCAGGAGGACGAGGTAGATGAGACTTTCTTCAGTCAACTAGGGAAAGTTTCTAATTCACAGAAGCTGGTTCTCATGGGGGACTTCAATCACCCTGACATCTGCTGGAAGAGCTATACAGCAGAGCACAGACAATCCAGGAAGTTTTTGGAGCGTGCTGTGGACAACTTCCAGGTGCAAGTGATGGAGCAACCAACTAGGGGTGGAGCTCCTCTTGAACAGCTGTTCACAAACAGGGAAGATTTGCTAGGGGAAGTAGACATCGGTGGCAACCTGGGCAACAGTTATCATGAGATGGTAGAGTTCAGGATCCTGACAAAAGGAAGAAACGAGAACAGCAGGATACGGGCCATGGACTTCAGAAAAGTAAATTTTGACTCCCTCAGGGTGCTGATGGGTAGGGTCAACTGGGACACTAATCTGAGGGGGAAAGGAATCCAAGAGAGCTAGCTGTATTTTAAAAAAACCTTACTGAGGGTGCAGGAACAAACCTTCCCGATGTGCAAAAAGAATAGCAAATATGGTAGGCGCCCAGCTTGGCTTACCAAAGAAGTCTTTGGGGAACTTAAACACAAAAAATAAACTTACAAGATGTGGAAGCTTAGAAAGATGAGTAGGGAGGATTATAAAAATACTGCTCAAACATGCAGGAATAAAATCAGGAAGGCAAAGCGCAAATGGAGTTGTAGCTAGCAGGGGACGTGAAGGGGAACAAGAAGGGTTTCTATAGGTATGTTAGCAACAAGAGGAAGATTAGGGAAAGTGTGGGCCCATTACAGAATGGGGGAGGCAACCTAGTGACAGGGGATGTGGAGTAAGCTGAGGTACTCAATGCCTTTTTTGCCTCTCTCTTCACAGATAAGGTCAGCTCCCAGACTACTGCACTGGGCAGCACAGAATGGGCAGAAGGTGAACAACCCGCAGTGCGGAAGGAACAGGTCCAAGATTATTTAGAAAGATTGGACATACATAAGTCCATGGGGTCAGATGCAATGCACCTGAGGGTGTTGAGGGAGTTAGCTGATGTGATTTCAGAGCCATTGGCTATTATCTTTGAAAGCTCGTGGCAACTGGGTAATGTCCCTGATGATTGGAAAAAGGCAAATATAGTGCCCATCTTCAAGAAAGGGAAGAAAGAATCCAGGAAACTACAGACCCATCAGCCTCACCTCAATCCCTGGAAAAATCATGGAGCAGGTCTTCAAGGAATCCATTTTAAGGCACTTGGAAGAAAGGAAGGCAATCAGGAACAATCAACATAAATTCACCAAGGGCAAGTCATGTCTGACCAACCTGATTGCTTTCTATGAAGAGGTGACTGGTTCTGTGGATGTGGGGAAAGCAGGTGGACATGATATACCCTGACTTTAGCAAAGCTTTTGATACAGTCCCTCACAGTATTCTTATCAGCAAGTTAAAGTAGTATGGGTTGGATGAATGGTCTATAAAGTGGATAGAGAGCTGGCTGGATCATAGGGCTTGATGGGTAGTGATAAATGGCTCCATGTCTAGCTGGCAGCTGGTCACAAGTGGAGAACCCCTGTTGTTGGTTGTGGGGCTGGTTTTCTTCAACATCTTCATTAATGATCTGGAGGATGGGATAGATTGCACCCTCAGCAAGTTTGCACATGACCCTAAGGTAGGAGTGGTAGATACCCTGGCAGGTGGGGATAGGATACAGAAGGACCTAAACAAATTGGAAGATTGGGCCAAAAGAAATCTGATGAGGTTCAACAAGGAAAAGTGCAGAGTCCTCCACTTAGGACAGAAGAATCCCATGCACAGCTACAAATTGGGGACCGATGAACTAGGCAGCAGTTCTGCAGAAAAGGACCTGGGGTTACAGTGGATAAGAAGCTGGATATGAGTCAGCAGTGTGCCCTGCTTGCCAAGAAGGCTAACAGGGTATTGGGCTGCATTAGTAGAAGCATTGTCAGCAGATCGTGGGAAGCAATTATTCCCCTCTATTCGACATTGATGAGGCCACATTTGGAGTGTTGTACCCAGTTTTGGACCCCCCACTACAAAAGCAGGGGACAAGTTGGAGAGAGTCCAGTGGAGGGCACCAAAATGATTAGTGGGCTGGAGCACAAGACTTATGAGGAGAGGCTGAGGGAACTAGGCTTGTTTAGTCTGCAAAAGAGAAGAATGAGGGGGGATTTGATAGCAGCCTTTAACTACTTGAAAGAGGGTTCCAGGGAGGATGGAGCTAGGCTGTTCTAAATGGTAGTAAATGACAGAACAAGGAGCAATGGTCTCAAGTTGCAGTGGGGGAGGTCTAGGTTGGACATTAGGAAAAAGCTTTTCACTAGGAAGGTGGTGAAGCATTGGAATGGGTTATCTAGGGAGGTGGTGGCATCTCCGTCTTTAGAGGTTTTTAAGCTGCAGCTTGACAAAACCCTTACTGGGAGGGTTTATATAGCAGAACATCCAGGGCTTTCATGGCTACAACACACATATACAGTCATTGTTCCCTTCATTCTTTCATAATTGGTAGAAAGTTGCAACATAGTAGTTACTATTATTTAAACAGTGCCATAAATGACATTGGCTCCTACAAGCCTAAAGCTTAGACTCTTGCATTATTTTATTCAGGAAACAGTAGGAGGGATGCTGATTTTTAGCATGCAAGAGGCAAGGATTTCAGATTAAATACTCACAGTTCAGCATAAAACAAGTCACTTTGTTACTAATATCTTCTTGAAAAGAAATCCGTCTCAAAGACAGAATTTGACTTGTCTATATTTTATTTTTCAATTTATTAAAATGTGTCCCACATCAGACCTCCGGGGGCAAAGAAGAACACACAAAGATAACCTCCTGGCAAAAGTCTGTCTATTGTATAGCGCTCATTACTGTAGTAGCTGAGTGCCTCAGTCCTTTAATGGATCAACACCCCTGTAAAGTAGAGCAGTGTTATTTTACAGATTGGGAACTTAGGCACAAAGAGGCTCAGTGATTTAACGAATTTCCAAGTCTGTGTCAGAGAGAAATACCTGGATCTCCCAAGTGTCAGGCTACCTCCCTAATCACTGAACTATCCTTCCTCTTCACATCGCTTACGTCGTACCAAAACCTCAAAACCCATGCAATCACTCTCCATTCCAGAGCACATGTGCTGCAGCTTCTTGGAGTTGACATCTATTACCTGTGAAGGAGAAGCACCTGAGAGGCAAAGATAGGGAGTTGGAGTCTATAAGGTGGCCCAGACTCAAAACACAAAGAAGCCCTAAATAAGAAGGACCAGTAGAAATGCAGTTTGCTGCATTACTAACTCCTGCTTTATTCTATTTTTAAAACAGGGTGGAAGGGAGGGGAAATGTGTCAATCCAGCTTCCTACACACAGCACACATTACCATGGAGCTTAAAAAAGTAGGCTAGTTCTCCTGTTCTTATACACCCAGGTACATAGCAGCACACTATCTCAGGAGGGCAGAAGAGCACCTTCAAATTTCAACACGCGCAGTATATTCACTAAATAAATCCAGGCAACCAGATTACCCACTGCTAGAAGGTATTTGTACAAAAACTCTGGTGGGGCATTCAAAATCATCTAGTATCATATTCGAAGCATGAGGCCAGAGATTTCAGAACATGCATTAAGCAGTATCCAGTTTTATAATCCAAAATTAAAGTTATGTTCAACATGTGAATTGATTAACATTTCTCCCGCGTTTTATATCCTACACCAAAGGCAGCAGATCAGTTACATAAAAACCACTTCAAGCCTTTATATCATGTGGCTTCGTTTTATTTACAGTTAGAAGCATTGTTTAAAAGTCTTTGCCTTGTGACCTGACGGAACCGCTGTGCACTATCATTTAGAGGACCAAATTTCAAGTGTCCTATTTACACCAGCATTCACAGACAATTCAAAGATACAGGAGTCAGAAATAATCCTCAACTCCAAGGGAGAGGGCATGATTTGCCACTTCACCGTAACTCCTTCTCCTGCTCACTCTGAGAAGAGTAGAATTTTGCTTGCACTTGCACAACTGTAAAAGCCATTCAAAAATGACAACCCAGTTCAAGCAGAACTAGTTGCTAGAGGACTGGGACAGCTTCTTGTGTGATAGGAGCTCTCCATGGTAGTAGATCTGTCGAAGCTGAAAAAGTTGACTAGTTTACAGCACAATAGCCAAGCCCTGAAACATGTTTTCTGCCCCAGGCACGGAAAGCCAGAAGCAACACCATAAACATTTTCACTGTGTAAAAGCCCCGCATACGGTCAGGTGAAAACCCTTTCATCACAACTACAACACATCTTCTATCATTTTGAGTGGCAAGACGAGCTTCTATTCCTATCCTATGCAGCCATAACAGTCTAGTTTTCAGGTGATCTTCCCCCACTAGTGTATATCTTTCAGTGATAAACACATAAGCCAGGGAACAGAAACAGTGCATCACACTGGAGTAATCTGAAACAATTTGGCAGCGCAGTATATAAACCATCTACAGACACCTTATTCCACTGAAGGTTAACCAAGCATCATTTCCATTTTACAGAGGAGAAGCCAAGGCACACTGCAGTGAAAGCGTTTTCCCAAGGTTACACAGCAAGACCGAGGCAGCAGAATGATGAGTAACATTCAGGAATCCCCACTTCCAGGCCCCAGCTCTAACTCCCAAACATGTAAGTGAACGTTAGCATACTAGCAGGGAGTCCCAAAAGAGTTCATTCGTATTTGTTATTTGGCATACTACTGCAATACAAAATGCTGCCAGCAGTAAGACTTCGTTTTTTAAGAAAAAGGATCACACTATTTTCTTGGAAGTAAGGGCAGAAGGACAAAATAAGGTGAAGGACAATAACTACTGAAGGGTATGCAAAAGTTGCTCCCGGGCAGTAGGAAAGGTCAGGCTAGATGGGCAATGGTAGGCAGAGCCTCCGCAGCAGAAGATACTTAAGCGAACAGACAGTTGGTTGCTCTAGAGCACCAGTAGCTACACAAACAGTGGTGAGAGGCACTACTGCTCTCATGTAGCCAGAGAAAATAAGCATGAACAAGAATTGGAGATCTATGAAGATTACAACTGGTTCCGCTGAAAACATAAATTATTAACTCTACAGGAATCACTACAGCTTTCATCAGACTTTCATTAACAGATTCTCTAGATGAGCCCTGCCTGTCTCAGGCTGGTTGGCTTTTAAGAGTAGTTGCACTCAGACTCACTAGTGACAGACCCAGTTGGTCCTGATCATAGAATATTAGATTTGGAAGGGACCTCAGGAGGTCATCTAGGCCAACTCCCTGCTCAAAGCAGGACTAACCTCAGATAATCATCCTCAGCCAGGGCTTTGTCAAGCCACAGCTTAAAAACCTCAAAAGATGGAGATTCCACCATGTCCCTAGGAAACCATTCCAATGCTTCACCACCATATTAGTAAAATTTTTTCCTAATATCCAACCTAGACCACCCCCACTGCAACTTGAGACCACTGCTCCTTGTTCTATTGTTTATCACCATTAATAATAGCCTACCTCCATCCTCCCTGAAAGCCCCTTTCAGGTAGTTGAAGGCTGCTGTTAAATTCCCCTTCATTCTTCTCTTTTGCAGGCTGAACAAGCCTAGTTCCCTGAGCCTCTCCTCATAAGTCTTGTGCTCCAGCCCCCTAATCATTTGTGTTACCCTCTGCTGGACTCTCCCCAACTTGTCCACACGCTTTTTGTTGTGGGGGGTCCAAAACTAAACACAATACTCAAAATATGGCCTCCCCAATGCCGAATAGAGGGGAATAATCACTTCCCACGATCTGCTGACAATGCTCCTAAAAATGCAGCCCAATATGCTATTAGCCTTCTTGGCAACAAGGCACACTACTGACTCATATCCAGCTTCTTATCCACTGTAACCCCCAGGTCTTTTCCTGCAGAATTGCTGCCTAACGCATCAGTCCCCAGTCTGTTGCTCTGAATGGGATTCTTTCGTTCTAAGTGGAGGACTCTGCACTTGTCCTTGTTGAACCTCATCAGATTTCTTTTGGCTCAATCCTCCTATTTGTTTAGGTCTTTCTGCATCCTATCCCTACCTGCCAGGGTATCTACCACTCCCCCTAGCTTAATGTCATGTGCAAACTTGCTGAGGGTTCAATCTCCCCATTCTCCAAATCATTAATGAAGATGGTGAACAAAACCAGCCCCAGCACCGACCACAGGGACACTCTCCTAGATGTCTAGCTGGCAGCCGGTCACGAGCCACTGATCACTACCCGTTGAGCCCTATGATCTAGCCAGCTCTCTATCCATTTTATAGTTCATTCATCAAACCATGCTTCTTTAACTTGCTGATAAGAATACTATGAGGGACTGTATCAAAAGCTTTGCTAAAGTCAAGGTATATCGTGTCCATCTGCTTTCCCCACATCCACAGAACCAGTCACCTCTTCATAGAAAGCAATCAGGTTGGTCAGACATGACTTGCCCTTAGTGAATTTATGTTGATTGTTCCTGATTGCCTTCCTTTCTTCCAAGTGCCTTAAAATGGATTCCTTGAGGACCTGCTCCATGATTTCTCCAGGGATTGAAGTGAGGCTGACCGGTCTGTAGTTCCCTGGATCCTCTCTCTTTCCTTTCTTGAAGATGGGCACTATACTTGCCTTTTTCCAGTCATCAGGGACCTCACCCAATTGCCACAAGCTTTCAAAGATAATAGCCAATGACTCTGAAATCACATCAACCAACTCCCTCAGCACCCTCGGGTGCATTGCATCCAGCCCCATGGACTTGTATAAATCCAATCTTTCTAAATAGTGCTGAACCTGTTCCTTCAGCACTGAAGGATGTTCACCTCCTCCTCCTTCTGTGCTGCCCAGTGCAGTAGTCTGGGAGCTGACCTTGTCTGTGAAGACAGAGGCAAAAAAGGCATTGAGTACCTCAGCTTACTCCACATCCCCTGTCACTAGGTTGCCTCCCCCATTCTGTAACGGGCCCACACTTTCCCTAATCTTCCACTTGTTGGTAACATACTTGTGGAAACCCTTCTTGTTCCCCTTCAAGTCCCCTGCTAGCTGCAACTCCAGTTCTGCTTTGGCCTTCCTAATTTCATTCCTGCATGTTTGAGCAGTATTTTTATAATCCTCCCTACTCATCTGACTAAACTTCCATATCTTGTAAAGCTTCTTTTTGTGTTTAAGTTCCCAAAGACTTCTTTGGTAAGCCAAGCGGGGAGCATACCATATTTGCTATTCTTTCTGCACATCATTCATCTTCCCTGTTTGTGAGCAGCAGGTCAAGAGCAGCACAGCCCCTAGTCGGTTGCTCCATCACTTGCACCTGGAAATTATCCGCAACACTCTCCAAAATCTTCCCGTATTGTCTGTGCTCTGCTGTGTTGCTCTTCCAGCAGATGTCAGGGTGATTGAAGTCCTCCATGAGAACCAGGTCCTGTGAACTGGAAACTTTCCCTAGTTGACTGAAGAAAGTCTCATCTACCTTGTCCTCCTGGTCTGGTGGTCTATAACAGACACCCACCACATCACCCTTATTGTTCTTGCTTCTAAGCTTAACCCAGAGACTCTCAACTGCCTTATCTCCAGTTTGATACTGGAGCTCAGAGCAATCATAGTGCTCTCTTACATACAGTGCAACTCCTCCACCCTTTCGCCCCTGCCTGTCCTTCCTGAACAGCTTATACCCATCCATGACAGTGCTCCAGTTTTGCGAGATACACCACCAAGTTTCAGTTATTGCAACCATATCAGTGTTCCTTGACTGTGCCAGGACTTCCAATTCCTCCTGCTTCTTACCCAAGCTTCTTGCGTTTGTGTATAGGCACTTGAGATAACTAGCCGATTGCCCTACTTTCTCAGTGCAATTCTGGAGGCCTCCCCCATTGCACCCTCTGCCTTCTGCTTCCTCATGGTGTCCCAGTGCCCCTCTTACTTTTGGGCTTAGGTTCCCAACCTCCAACAAATCTAGTTTAAAGTCCTAGTTTAAAAACCTAGTTTAAACTAGGTTAACCAGCCTGTCTCTGAAGATACTCTTCCCTCTCTTTGTTAGGTGAATAACGTCTCTTCCTAGTAATCCTTCTTCCTGGATCATCATCCCATGGACAAAGAATCCAAAATCCTCTCTTCAACACCACCTGCATAACCATGCATTTATTTCCCTAATGCGATGTTCCCTACCTGGGCCTTTTCCTTCACCAGGGAGGATGGACGAGAACACCACTTGCACCTCAAACTCCATTATCCTTCTTCCCAGAGCCACATAGTCTGCAATGATCTGCTCAAGGTTGTTTTTGGCAGTGTCATTGGTGCCCATGTGGAGAAGTAGGAAGGGGTAGCAGTCTGAGGGCTTCATAAGTCTCAGAAGTCTCTCAGTGACATCCTGAATCCTAGCTCGAGGCAAGCAGGACACTTCTCTAGTTTTCTGGTCCAGAGAGTAGATGGATGACTCCGTCCCCCTTAGGAGAGAGTCCCCGACCACCATTATCCTTCTCTTTCTCTTGGGAGTGGTGGCCGTGGAACCCCCATCCCTAGGACAATGCATCCCATGCCTTCTGATCAACAGGGTCTCCTTTTGATCCATTTCTTCAGATCAGTCTTCCAAATCATTCTCCGACCCGGCTCAGTGCCCCCCTCTCCAATCAACCACTCAAGGTCCATCTGGAAAAAAGCACTCCCAGTTGACACTTTTCAAACAATCACACACAGTCCCTGTAACTGCAACAGTCAATCGAACAAATGGTCTCTCAGATACTCAGCTCTCTAGCACTGACCTGGGCTCCTCTCGTACAGTTCCCAGGCAAACTCCAGCCGTTTGCCTCACCTCTGTTTGCAGCAGATGGGTTATTTCTTTAAAAGGTCTCAGAACCACTCACAATAGAAGCACACAGAGTGGACAGGCTTCTGTGGAAGGTCCTGAGCAAGAGCCCGTGGGAGATTGTGAGGGGACTCTAGGGAACACGACCATAAGTTGGGACTCTAGCTCAGTCAGAGGAACTAAAGTGTAGCCCAGAGGGGCTCAGACAGTGCAAGAGGACTCCAGGGAAGGGGTCTGGGAGTCACAGCTCTCTCAGAGCCACAGAGAGACTGAAAGGTAACCCAGAAGAAACTAGTAACTGTACCTGAAGAGCAGGCTGAAGAGGATCCTAAGGGAGGGAAAAATATTTTTGGTTTGAACTTTTGTTACCCTGAAAAGGGATACAAATCAGAGTGACCAGCCACAGGGCTGAGCCATGTGTACCTTGGGAGAGACCAAAAACCCTGAGGAGGAGGAGGAGGAAATTGACGCAGGGAGTGTCTGCAGTGCCATACTTTGCCATCAAGGGTCTCTACAGAGTAGGCACCTCTTGTGACACTGGCCATACAAAATGTACAGTGGTTCATTGAGTTCAATAGAAGTCAGGCACCTAACATGCTTAGGCACTTTTGAAAACCCCACCAAGTGCCTATCTGCATCTTCAACCACCTAAATACCTTTGAAAATCTGGCCCATAGTGACCAGAAACAAATCAGTCAAGTCACTAAGTACAATTAATGCTTCCTTCATTTAATAAAGAGTTACTCTTAAATGCAAAATGTTTTAATAAACATATTTCTCATGCATCCAGCATATTTAAGGTTGTTTTATTTAACTAATAAACAATGCTTTTTTACATTTTTAATTGAATTCCAATTTCCATCCAAATGCAGTTTGACAAAAATCCTAAGAAATCATCCAGTAAACAAGAAATGCATCATTCACTATTTTCTAACATAATAAAAGAGTAAAAATTAAGAATTTGAATAAATGTATGTTGACCTATATAATTGCTTCAATAAAGGCATATAGATACAGTGTATTGTCGTGTCTAGCAAAAGAAAGTATCAAATATAATGCAATAGCTATTTGCTTGCAAATCAGTATGTTAACCTCTCTCTAAAAAACAACGCAAAATCAATTATTTAAATCGAGCTTTCCTGTTTACTGATTAAAATCACTGAGATAAATTAATCTACCCCATTCCACACACAAAAAATCCTATATGTTAAAAGTACATTAAGATTGCATGGCAAAGCACTCATAAGCAATAAGGAAATCCCACACTCGAGGTTATATGTATACAAAAAACACTTTTCCATCCACAAGACCCCTGCCTCATTAGGTTCACATTTTTGATCTGCAAGTTGCAGAATATTTTACAGTTTCAAAAACTGAAATCATATCTAGCAACTGTATAGGTGGGACTAAGAGGACAAGGTGGCAAACTTTTGGATCTCCTCTGGCACTGTATGGAATAGCCTAGTAATAGGAGTTTCCTGTTGAGAATGTGACACTTTTTTACTTCCATGAATTACACTTAAAGACTTTACACTGAAATACTCTAAACATGGAACTGTGCAAAACATGTATGCTCTTTGTCCAAGCATGGTCTCTACCTTATTCCCATCTTCTGGGATAAAACCCATCCTCACTTTTAACCTGGAAGACACATTTACATTACCAAAGTAGAGATATGCAAGAGCTGAGAGCGACTGAGGTGGGGGGAGTTCTGGGAATAAGTTAGTTTCAGAAATTTAGCTGACTGCTTCCAAGCCTAAAATGGTATTCCCTCTAGGTCTTGTTAGAACAGAAGAGTAACAGTGGATACTTACAGGCCAGACTGGAAGTCCTTTTCATTCACCACAGCACAGTTGCTTAATGACAGTTCATCTGTAGGACATCTTGCTACTTGCATAGTCTATTGGAGGCAACAGACAGGGCCGGAAAAAAAAAAAGTCAGTAATGAGCCACAAGAAAATACAAGTATCTTTTTTTTTTTAATAAATAATGCATTTCTTAGACTTTATTAATTACATGAAATTCAAAATTGGCTCCTTGAGATCTCATTAGCACTGATGTGCCGTGAGGATGCAGTCTGCCATCGGTAGCATCTACAATTTCTAAGACATTTACAACAGCTTCTCTCTAAAGTATGCTGCAGTTGTAGCCATGTAGGCCCCAGGGTATGTGAAAGACAAGGCAAGTATGGTAATATCTTTATTTGGACCAACTTCTATGGATGAAACAGACATGTTTTCAAGTTACACAGTGCTCTTTTTCAGAGACTTGAAGAAAGCACATCTCTGTCACCAACAGAAGTTGGTCCAATTAAAGCTATTACATCATTCACCTTGCCACTTTCTTTAAAGCAGACATTCTACAACCTGAAACCTCTAGATGAGACAAGTGCAGTTCATTCTACAGAAGACTGCCCTAAGACCATCTGACAAAGAATAAATCTTCCTGGCACTATTAGCCACAGGGAACATACTAAACCATATTTCATATTTTCTTCTGAGGGCAATTCAAGGTGTTGGCAGAAAAATGTAAAACTCTATTACTATGTGGGATTCTAACACCTGAATGCCCACCCCTCTCCCACTGTGCCAACAAAGGTTTGATTGTGCAGTGGGAAAAGATTTTGGTTTAATTAATAGTTCTGAAGTTTTCAACTGGGCCAGAGCCCAAGAGGGATTTTTATTAACTGAAAGTTATTGGAAAACTTCTCTTCATAATGTCCTTGAGTTAAAGGCCAGAAGGGGCTATTAAATCTTACAGTCTGATCTCCTGCATACACAGATCATTGAATTTTACCCAGATACCTCCACCTCCATCTACAAACACCACCAAGCAACTGAAGTGTGGACCAAAGGAGACAGCCTGGCTGAAGGGAAAACCAGCCAACCTGTGGTGAGAAACACTGAAGTTTGTAAAATTGCTGAAAGTGTTAAGCTTAGTTTAGAATGCGTTTTGCTTTGTATTCTCTTGATCAAATCTGACATGCTATCTTTTGACTTATAATCACTTAAAATCCTTCTGTAGTTAATACATTAGTTTGTTTTATCTAAACCAGTGTAGTTGGTTTGAAATGTGTGGGAGACTTTGCCAGGGGTAACATGGCTGGTGCATATAAATTTCTTTGTTAAACTGATGAACTTTTATGAGCTTACAGTGTTCTATGGGCAGCACTGAACATTGTAAGACAGAAGTTTCAAAGGTTGCATGTGGAACTGGGGGTACTGACTGGCCCATTCTGTTGTATAATCCACTGGTTAGAACCACTCACTCACAGTTAAGAGCAGCTTGCTTGCTGGTGGCTGTGCATGGATGCCCCAGGAGTGGGGGTTCTCACAGCAGAGCAGGATAAGACAGGCTCTAGGCGTGAGGGATTGGGGTGACAGCAATACACCAGTCCAGATTGCACCAGGAGAACGTCACAGCTCGTCAAGAGGTAAAGGGCTTTTGTCGGCATAGCCAGGTGATGCAATGTAAATGTAGACACTGCATCCCCTTACAGCAGTAGTAGTGCTCTTACACTTGTGAAATTAACAAGAAAGCGGAAGCCGGAGTGGCTAGTTCCCAGTCCTGACTGGGGCGCACCGAGGAGCCCAGGCTGCTGGTTTCCGGTCCTGGCTGCAAGGGTCAGCCATGTAAATTTCATGGCTCAGCCACATAATTCACAAGGCTGCCCAGGCAAGGAGTAAGCGGAGAAGCTCCCTGACTTTGCGCCGCAGCTCCCAGCTGAGAGTGGAGACCAACAGCCCCAGCTTCTCGACCTGCTCCCAAGCCAGGACTGTTGGTCTCTGCTGTCCCAGGCCAGAAGTTCAGGAGCTTCTCCACTGGCTCCCGGATGGGGCAGCTGTGTCAATTACACGGCTGAGCTGTGAAATTTACATGTCTGCCCAATCCAACTGAGTGCAGGGAACAGAAAAATTCCCAGGTGGCGGCTCTCGGCTGGGACCAGAGAGGAGGGAAGTCCCCATAAGGCCGGAGGGGGGGCACCCCACAGGAAGCCCAGGAGCTTGTGGGCACCTGGCAGAGAGCTGAGAGACGGGGCATGCCTTGGTATGCAGCCTTGATACAGAACGTTATCCATCTAGAGATGGTCTGCATAGAGACCACTTGCCCCTTCATGTAGTCTGCATATGACATGAACCCATGATGCGAGACACAACACAGTTTAATCCTGTCGAGATATCGCCTGACATCCAGAGCAGGAAGAGGCTATTCCTGCAGTGAAAGGGGAAACAGACTGACTAAGAGAACTGTGTACTGACAGTGCTCTTCGCCTACCACAAACATAGAAGCCTCCTGTGACTCAGCAAAATGGCCACATGAAAGTGAGCATGCTGAAGGCCCTGAGTAGCAGCCCAGTCACCCTGACACACTACGGGGAAGCTAATGAGTGACCAAGCCACAACAGATAAGAACAGGTCTCATCCTGCCCGCGGATTTTGGCATCAGGACGTACCAGGAGTAAAAACCTTGGCCCTGGTGCTCTGATGGAACCACTTTCACTGCTCCCAACTTCAACAGAGAGTTGATCACGAGCAGTGTCTCGTGAGAGGGACGGGGATGTTGGGTGGGAAGGGGGCATGGAGAGGAACTAGATTGCGTAGCCTGATATGACTGTGTATAGGACCCAGCTGTCTCAAGTAACTGAGTCGCAAGCACTGAAAAGCAAGCCAACCTCCCCCGCAAAGGGCCAGGGAATGTGGAGGGGATAGAGGAAAGACTGGACCAGTATTCTGGAAAAAGGATTCAAAATGGGCGCTTCGATTGTGCCACAGGAAAGTGTAAGCAATATCCATGGATTCTAACCTCCTTTCTAGGGAAGTTCCATGTTCTCTGGGAGAATGGCTGTGCAAAGGAGTGCTGTGGGCGACACTGTTGCTGCTGCTTCACCCCAGAGTGGTGTCTTTCCACAGACCATGTGTACACTCCAAAGGACTAAAGGTAGCCTAGGAATCCTTGAAAGAGTGCGAGGTATCATCCCGGCTTGTCTGAGAACAAGACTTGGCCATCAAAGAGCAAGTCTTCAATGGCTTGCTGGACATCTAGAGTGATCCCAGAGCTTTACTACTAAGGCCATGACCCTGGCCGCATTGTCCACAACATCAAACGTGGACCATGGGGACATTCTAGCCACCAAATAGCCTTCCACAACAAACACCCGGAACTCCTCAAGCAAGGCCTCGGGCAACTGCTCCTCAAATTAAGCCATGGCTGACCAATTGAGGAAATCATGCTTGGCCAGCAAAGCTTGTTAATTGGGAACCCTCATCTATAATTGATAAGGTATAAATCCAACTACTTGGAGTCTCTATCTTCAGGGATAAGCTTGAATCTTCCCTACCAGACTCTTGTCATTTAACACCATTACTATCAGAGAGGAGTTTGGGATGGCAGGTAACAGAACCCCTCAAATCCCTGAATGGGAACAAAGTGCATCTCGCCACTGGCGATACAGAGGCCAGTGTACTCCACAGGGCTCTCACCAGCTCAAACAGAGCATCATTGATCGGGGGGCTACTCCCCCAGGGACGGTGGGCTGTAAAATATTCACCAGTTTATGTGTGTTCTATTGAAGGAATTCCATCTGGATGCCCAGAGATGTGGCTATGTGGCATAAAAGTTCCTGGTATGCCTTAAGGACTTCCAGGAGAGATGGGGAGGACAAACCAGGCAACATGGCATCATCTGGCGATGAAAACAAAGGTCTGGCTGAACCACAACTGGCTCTCACTCCCAGGAAAACGTACCCAGGAAGAAGGACTCTAGCAGTTCCACACGGAGGAAGACCACGGGCCTGGGCTGATCAAAACCACCACCATCGACCTGGCGAGTGACTTGGCTTTGAGTGGGACAAAGAGTGGGATCTGCATTAATGAGGAGCGTCCTACTGAGAATAATATGGCCGATATGGTGGACTGCAGGGGCTGGGCCAGGGACAACTCCAACTCGGAATCAGAGCCCCAGGGTCTTGGCAACATGGGTGGAGTTGCCAGAGGAGCCAATACACAGGAAGCCAATAAGCAGTCCGAGTCATCTGTTGCCCAGAATCAGTAACTCTGAGGAAGGTGGTAACGTTGGTACTGAGCATGCCAACACCACAGGCTCTTTTGGTCCCACTGGAAACAGCGATACCAGAGCACCCAAAAAAGTGGTGAGCGCTACCATCAGAGCGCTTGCAGAGCAGAATGCAGCGATACCAAAGAGGGTCCTGTGCCAACGTTCCCCACACCAATTCCAGTACCAGCTTCATCTGCAACACAGAAAGCAGAGCATCTGGGTGTGGTGCTGACAGACATGGAGGTTCAGTGACTTACTCCATGAGAGGGGCCATAGGTGGCACAGCCCTGGGAAAGTCCTGGACCAAAAGTGAGGTCAGGACCAAAAAGCAGAGGAGGTCTGCAGCTGCCTGGTCTATCGACGACATGGACACAGTTGGTACCAGCATCTCCCTCATCAGTACTGGACTTAACAGAAGTCTGCAGGTCAGAACCAGAGTCAATGGTACAGGGTTTCTGCCCTTCCCACTCGGAACCAGAGAAGGGTCAGAGGTACCACCACCATCCCTCATGCCCAAACCATGCCAGTCTGCGCTTTCCCTAGGGGAGGAAAAGGTGTTAACCCATGACCAGGAGCAGTCCCAACTAGTCTTACAAGACCTCTTTCTCAACGCCAACGACAGAGAATGGCTCCTCTCTCTCTTCAGTGAGGTGCCTGGCCGGGAATGGGTGGCAGCGCTCTCTGAGCCCAAGATCCAAGCTCCAATCCTCAGTCCAAGGAGGGCCTCGGTACTGGATCAAGTCACCTGACCTGTTCAAGCAAGAGCCGCTTGAGGTGAAGGTCCTGTGCCACCTAAAAGATTTACAAATTTCTTAAACGATTTACAAATCAAACAGTGCTCTTTCAGATGGGCATCGTCGAGACAAAGCAAGCACCGTGTGGGTCGGGGTCACTGTTGGGGATTGCCCCTCCACATGAAGGACACCGTTTAAACCCCAGTGAGGGCATCACCTGGCAACACTAACTAGCAACTAACACTACCTAACTACTTACTAACACTAGCTATATTCAATAAACTAGGATGAGACGAAATGCAAGGTTGTCAGATCACAACCCTCTGACTCCAGCCATGGGGGTGAAAAGGAAGTGAGGCAGCTCCACCTCATATAGCTAGGGGAGAGGCCACAGCTACAAATTCTGCCCCCTATGGGTACCGCTAGGCAAAAGGCTCTGGCTTGGACATGCATACACCTAAGTGGAATACACTGTCTGCATCTATTCAAAGAAAAACTCCATGGTCCCTGCCAATCTGACTTGAGAGAAAGTTTCTTCCTGGCCCTTGCAAGCAACCAGCTGAAGCCCTACAGCATGAGATTTGATTACAGTTAACATTTGGAGCTGTCCTCTAGGTATGAGCATATAGAGGGCAATTGCAAGTCATTCAAGTACAGAAGGGACCAATCTTTGTGTCATCTGCAAATTTTACTAGCAAAGATTTTATATCATTGTCTAGATCACTGATAAAAATATTAACTAACCCTGTACCAAAAACCAGTACCTGGGGCACTCTGCAAGAAACAGCCCCACTCATCAATATCTCCCCATGAACATTTTGAGATCTATCGGCAAGCTAATTTTTAATCAGTCTAATGTGTTCCCTATTCATTCCATATAACACCCTGAATAGTTGCTTCTGTTAGTTTATGGAACCCCTTACTTGATCTGTGTCCCCTTCAAATGAATTCACAGATATATACTGTACTATATCCACCTGGATTGACGACAGATTTACAGAGTGCATCCTTCATTCGGGCAAGGAGATAGAAAGCACCTATTCAAGCTTTTCACCAAAAGGGAAAGCAGCAGCGGGGACTAACCAGTTCCAAGTAAGGTTTGAAATATTCAGAGAAAAAAGGCCTTGACTTCCATTTTACTGAATGCACAATCAGAATTTCAGAAACTCCGTGGAAATTATCAGTAGTAATTATTTATATTATGGTAATGCCTAAGAGTCCTAGTCATGGACCAGGACCCTATTGTGCTAGACACTATACAAACAGAACAAAAAGACAGTTCCTAACCCAAAGGTACAGCTTTTTCTCACTCTCTAGTTCAGTGCTTTCTGGATCTATAATGAAATTCTGCTTTGTCATCACACTAGAGTTACTACCACTGCAAAAATTTCCCTAAACAAAAAGTGTTGTTAAGGCTGATCTTCAATTGCAAAGATAATGCTTTAATGTTAAGGGAATATTTATAAAAAGTTTATAAATATGTAATAAATGATTAAGAGATGTTTTAGTAAGTTGTTACAGATTCCAACAGATTGCTTATAACCATCTGTAACACAAACATGTTACAGGCATGAGTAGTAACACCTCTTAAATCTTCATAATTTCATTTTCTATTTATAAACTATATGTAAGAGAATCCTTAATATAAAATGTGACCATTGCACACATTGAAATGCAGTTAAGATCATCCACACAATCCTATCCTACAGAATAGGTTGGGAAATCACTCTACAAGTGAGATGACTACATTTTCAAACCTTATTTCCCAAATATGGGATAAGAGGAAGGTCCTCTCCTGGATCAGTAACTGGTCAAAAGATAGGGAACAAAGGGTAGGAAAAAATGGTCAGTTTTCAGAATGGAGAGAGGTAAATAGTTGTGTCCCCCATGGGTCAGTATTAGGACTAGTACTGTTCAATATATTCATAAATGATCTGGAAAAAGGGGTAAATAGTTTGGTGGCAAAATCTGCAGATGATACAAAACTACTCAAGATAGTTAAGTCCAAAGCAGACTGCGAAGCATTACAAAGGGATCTCACAAAACTGGGTGACCAGGCAAAAAAATGGCAGATGAAATTCAATGTTGATAAATGCAAGCAATGCACATTGGAAAACATAATCCCAACCATATATAAAATGATGGGATCTAAATTAGCTGTTACTACTCAAGATAGAGATCTTGGAGTCATTGCGGATAGTTCTCTAAAAACATACTTTCAACGTACAGCGGCAGTCAAAAAAAAGCAAACGGAATGTTGAGAATCATTATCTATCCCTTTCCTAGTGAGACAGAAAATACATTATTGCCTCAATATAAATCCCTGGTACACCCACATCTTCAATACTGCATACAGATTCAGTTGCCCGATCTCATAAAAGATATATTGGAATTGGAAAAGGTACAGAAAAGGGCAACAAAAATGATGAGGGGTATGGCAAAGCTTCCATATGAGGAGAAATTAATATAACTGGGACTTTGCAGCTTGGAAGAGAGACAACTAATGGGGGATACGATAGAGTTCTATAAAATCATGCCTGGTGCGGAGAAATTAAATAAGGAAGTGTAAACTCCTTCTCATAATGCAAGAACTAGGGATCACCAAAGAAAATTAATAGACAGCAGGTTTAAAATGAACAAAAGGAAGTTAACCTGTGGAATTCCTTGCCAGAGGATGTTGTGAAGGCCAAGATTATAAAGGGGTTCAAAAAGAACTAGGTAAGTTCATGGAGTCCATTGATGGAGTCCATCAATGGCTATTAACCAGGGTGGGAAGGGATTGCTGTTTGCCAGAGGCTGGGAATGGGCGATGGGTCGATCACTTGATGATAACCTGTTCTATTCATTCCTTCTGAAGCACCTGCATTGGCCACTGTCGGAAGACAGGATCCTGGGCTAAATGGACCATTGGTCTGACCCAGCAAGACTGTTCTTATCTTCTTATGTAAACACTGTCCAATTTGTCTCAAAGTTTCCCAAATACTTCTATCCTTGCATAAGATGAAGAAATACAAAATTCCAACTGGATTCATTTTGGCAAAGTTGGGGAGAAGAAGTAAATAAAAAGCCAGTTTAAACCTTAATAAGAGAGAGAGGAGAGTCTTCATTATTTCATGTTGTGGCTTTAGAGTCCCAAGAAAAGAAGGCTGAGCAAGCCAGAGGATAAGTACACAATAACACTAGCAAGGCATACAGAACACATTGCACTAAAGAAAAGCCAATTTTGCAGCATCTATGGAGGGCATAGCTATAGCCTGTGGCTTGTCCTCTTTATTCCCAAAGGTACAAGTTACTAGTTGAGCACCTTTCACTTACACAGTGCTTTACAAGCACAGATAACATACATTACCTTGTCTTGTTTAGACAGTAAGCACATCAGGGCAAGAAAACTGAGTGATACAACAGCTCTGGAGAGAGAAAGACTGGGGGTTGTTGAGATGAATAGGGATGGTATAGCCTGAAGAGGGATTTGATGAATTAGGAAAAGGACCCCTGGCAAAGAAATACTTGGTGACTGTCGCAGGCATGTGAGACAGAGCAGAAAATACAATACTGGAAGGGGAAATGAGAGGAATGACATAGCACATGCAAAATTATATAAGCCCTTGTAGGGAGGATGAAGAAATTGAATTTCATGTAGAAGATAGGAGGCCAACAGAATGACTAAAAAGCAGAGTACAGTGAGAGAGTTACATGATTGGAGCAGTAGAAGAGGGAGATAAATGTTTCAAATACTGTGAACGAAGTCGTGAATAGGAGAAGGAGAGGCAGCAAAAAGTTACTTATAACGATCTGCTTCACTCAGGACACACAAAGGGATTTCAGCACTGAGTAATTAATTATAGAAGTAAAGGGAAGAGCATGGATATGATGGGGAAAAAAAGGAGAGACTAGTCAAAGTTTACAGGCCTGGGGACTGAGGAAAGTGGAGAACATACTGAACTTAAATAATATTTGTGCTCTTTAGCCAACAGACAAGGCCTCTTTGAATTTAAAATTATAGACCTTAGCTAATAAACCCAGGGAAATTGTTGAGAATGATTCAGGTCTTAAGCTGATCACCTGGAACTTCTCAGAATTAAATGGTGCCATGATGCCTACAAAATGCTAGACAGCTGGTATGCTATGACTTTTGCTTGTTACACTAATCTTAATCCTCTCACTATTATCTTGTGCTCCGCGTCTGTCTATTTCATCCACCTGTTGTCTTGCATAAATATTGACAGCATGCAAGTGGACTACTTATGGACTAAGACTGAGGACTTCAGGCACCACTACAATACATACATTAAATATTAACAGGCCTTATGAACACTGACATCTTTGGAGCTCGGCATTGAAAGAATGGAAACCCAGATTCTATTAGAATTAATATAATACATGGGATGTGGATTCATGGCAAAAATAGTAAAAATTAAATGAGCTGATGAGTTTAAGTCCAGGTATTTATTCATACTTAAGACCCACAAATTAAAGATGTGCACATGAAAAATAATTTCATAATGAATCATCTGTTCTGAACACAAAATGCAAGATAGCCACAGTGCACCAATCTACCATGAACTGACAGTACATATAGCATAAAAGATGACCTATGAGTCAACTGCATCCTGATGAAGCTATTCTCATTACAAGCTAACATCAGCAGAAGAGCCCAGAGCAAATTCAGCCTTGTGTACACTGTGAGGACAGGGTTTTTTGGGCTTTATTCCAAAAAGGATATTTGGTCCTTTCTGGCCTTATAGTGATCATCCAGTCTGACTTCCCATGTAACACAGACTATAGAACTTCCCTGAATGAATTCCTGTTTGAACTAGAGCAGATCTTTTAGAAAAACATCCAGTCTTGATTTAAAAATTATCAGTGATGGAGAATCCTCCACCACCCTTGGAAAATTGTTCCAGTGACTAATTACCTCACTATAAAAATACACACCTTATTTCCTGTCTGAATTTGTTTAGCTTCAACTTCTAGCCATTACAACGTTACATCTGTCTGCTAAACTGAAGCACCCTCTATTATATTTCTGCTCCCTATGTAGGTATTTATAGTCTGTGATCCAAGTTACCCCTTAACCTTCTCTTTTAAAAGCTAAATTAAGCTCCTTGAGTCTATCACTATAAGGCATGTTTTCCAATCCTTTAATCATTCTCATGGCTCTTCTCCAAAGCCTCTCCAATTTATCAACCACCTTTAGAATTGTGGACACCAGAACTGGATAATATGGTATTCCAGTAGCAGTCATACCATGCCAAATACAGAGGTAATATAACCATGGACTTAAAAACTTAAAAACAACTTTTCATTATCTTTTATTGCCACAAACTTCTTTTTGTACCCTTTGGCTTCCCTTATCAATTTTCTACACTTCCTATTTTCTAATTTATATTCATTATTATCAAAAAAATGTTTTACCTACCTTTCAGTAATTGTTGTTTTTCAAGATATGTTGCACAAGTGCATTCCACTATAGGTGTGTGCATACCTCGTGCACAGTTATCGGAGAACGTTTTTCCCCTCAGTAAAACCAGCTGGGGCGGCTCAAAGGCCCTCTGCCATCGTGCACCACTGCATTTAGTGAGCTGCTCCCAATCCCCCATCGGTTCCTTCTCACCAGACAGGCTCCAATACAGAGGGGGAGGAGGCTATGTCATGGAACGGACATATGTAACACAGCTCAAGCAACAACAACTGTGGAAAAATAGATAATTTGCTTCTTCTAGTGTTCGCACATGCCCATTCCATTGAACGTGACTCACAAGCAGATTAACATGGAGGCAGGCTCAGAGTTTACCTGAACAGCAACTGTAGAACAGCGCATCCAAAAATGGGATTGTTCCTAGACTGACAAAGTGATATAATGACCAGCAAAAGTGTGAAATGACAACCAAATTGCCACTTTGCAAATGTCTTCAAATAGGTACTTACGCAAGGAAAGCTGATTGCACTTTAGTCGAATGAGCCAACATTCTAGAAGGTGACATGACATTAGCTAACTGGTAACACAAACGAATGCAAGGGGAAATCCAGAAGGAAATCCTTTGAGTGGAAAACGGATTACCTTTCACCATGTCTGCAACCACACGGAGGATCCAGTAGAAGGCCAAAGTTCTCCTCACATCCAACAAATGAAATTTCTGCTCATCTCTATGCATGTGAGGTTTCAGGAAAAATGTAGCACATAAATTGTCTGGTCAAGATGGAAATTGAAACCACCTTTGTCAGAAATTTTGCATGAGGTTAACTTATGAAAAACTGTAAAAAGAAGCTCTGAAATGGTCTCATGAGAAAAAGAGGCAGAAAGGGGGATAGAAATAAAGAAAAACTGAAGGGAATATCTCATACCCACCATGCTTAGGACCCACTGATGTGATAAGAAGAGAGTCCAAGCACAGAGGAAGTAGGATAGATGATTGGAAAAGATATGGATCGGAACAGATGGGCCTATAGGAAATGTTATGTTGCCCTTGACAAACTCATCAAAATGCACGCTTAAACTGGGCCGCTGTTACACAGGAGGAGGAGAAGATGGTCGCTTCCTGGAATTCTTGCCCCTTTTTCCCAGCAGCTCTTGGGACTGAGATATAAAGCTCTCATATCTGAGAGACTCGTGGGGCCAGAACTGATTCCTCTGTAGTCTGTGTTCAGATTCCAAACCACTTCAATGTTGCCCTGGAATCTTTTAGAGTATGCAGCTTATTATCTGTCTTTTCCAAAAAGATGGAGGGACCACAAAGAGCAGACCTTGGATGGTCTGTTGTATTTCAGGAGGGAGATCAGAAGATGGCAGCCATGAACATCTCCTCATGGACACACAGACATCATAGATCCTGCTGGTGAGTCTGCTGCATCCAAGCTGTCCTGAAGAGCTGTCCTCACCCTCCTTTACCATCAGAGTAACCTACTCCTTGGAGTCCTTCGTTGCCTATCTTTGAAACTTCATGATGTTTTCACTCAGACTGAAGTCACAAAAATTTAAAAGAGCTTGCTGGTTAGCAATGCTAAGTTGCAGCCCTCCTCTCGAATAAAGTTTATGACCAAACAAGTCCAGTCTGATTCGGTCCCCTTCGGCATTGACACTTGATGTCCCTGCCTCTCCCACTCATTAGCTGCTGCCATGCAAAGAGCCTGAAGCAGGTACCATATGTGCTTGTGGAGCTGGTGTAGGAACTGCAATCGCCAGCACCAGCTGAAACCTTTCCTATACCACCATGGATGCTGGTACTGAAAGGTTGAGAAGTCTTTTGGCAGCTACATATACCACTGATGATGTCAATAGCGGAACTGGGTCTTTAATTTGGTGTCTCTGTATAAGAGCTTCAGGAGACAGACTTGACAGACCTTGCACAGGTTCCAGAGTTGATGAACCCACCTTTTTGAGCACAGGAACACCCTGGGGAACGCTTCCCTTTAGAGTCTTTTCCTCTAAATGAACAACATTTTACAGATTAATCACTGTCCCTTAATGTATGTAAAGATCTAATGCGAGACTGATTTGCAAACTTGAAGAAAATTGAATCTACCTACTAATGTCAAAAGGGGGACATTTAATTCAATTTATATTTCTCCGCAGCAAGAACACACTGTAGTGCACTTGTAAAATAAATACATAATCTATATTACATAAACTACCTTCAGCGTGCTTAGATGCCTCACATGTTCACTATATTAATACAACTGCTTTGACTTCTATCTGAATTATATTTACTATCTTGGTAAATATAACTACAGCCAAATTAGATAGGAGACAAATCAGAGAAACTATGTACAGGGATTCTGGATTATCCTTTTTATGGCACTAGTCCTCAAATGCATTTTTAATCCCCACTGACAAATGGCTTCCTACACTTAACAGCAAGCGACTAGTGAATAGTAGCCTTCTTTTTATTATGCTACTTTT
>ML675642.1:641583-691190 GCA_007922155.1 Mesoclemmys tuberculata
CAACATGAGGCAATTATGTCAATGTCTGGAGAGGATGGGGAGAAGTGAATCTTAAAACAGAAGAGGGAGAATTGGAAAGGGATTAGAGAATAGCTGTAAGTATGATTATAGGATTAAAACCCATGCCTTATAGTGACAGGCTCACAGAGCTCAACTGTTTAGCTTAATAGACAGTTAAGGGATGACTTGATTACCGTCTATAAGTATCTACATGGGGATCAAGTATTTAATGAGGGATCTTCAAGCTAGCAAAGACAGGTACAACACAAGCCAATGGCTGGAAGTTGAAGCTAGACAAGTTCAGACTGGAAATAAGGCATACATTTTTTAATGGGGGAGTAACTACTGGAACAATTTACCAATGGTCGTGATGGATTCTTCATGACTGACAATATTCAAATCAAGGTTAGACATTTTTCTACAAGATCTGCCTAGGGATTATTCTGGGGAAATTCTAAAGCCTGTGTCAGATAGGGGATCTGATGAGATGATTGCAATGTCCCTTTTGGCCTTAGAATCTAGGAGCTGTGGAGTAGAATGCTGCTGTGATTCCTCAAAGCAGAGGGGGTAAAAGAGTCTCTCTTCCAGGGTCCTCCTGACTGAAGCCCACTTATGCTGCTTACCATTATTGGTGCCTAAAGTGCTGCTGTTTGGTATATCAAATGGGTGGATTGTCAACAGAGACGTGGAAGGAGCCAAAGAGGATACCAGGAAGCATACAGGGTCTCGGGAGTGGAGTGGTGTACCTTGAGGCTTTGTGCTGAGCCACTGAAGCTTTAAGGGCTCCTTATAGCACTGCTTGGTACACTGAGGAGCCAATTAGTAGGGGAGTACTTCAAGATCCTGTGCCTCAGGTTCCATGCACCCCAAGACACCAGCCCAGTGACCCCTAGAGAGGGCAACCTCCATCCCTCATACACCATCACCACACAAATACTCAACTCAACATCCCTGGGCACTGTGAGAGGTGGGGGGTTGGGCTAACATCAATGCCATCATTCATTAAAGCTCCTCAGCTTTGGGGGATGGAAGGGGCAGCAGGAGAGGTGGTCCCCTAGCTGTAGTTCTGGTATGATGACTGACTCAGACCAGAATTTCCCAAAAGCGAACCACAGGAGCTTCTCCAGAGAGATGGTCTCTCTGCTAGTGAGGCACCTTCAATGGCACACCTCCCCCTCAAATCGTCTGCCACAACCAAAGCCTTTATTCAGAACGACATTAATGGAAGGCTAATTCTGTATTCTCCCTCCAATTTGCGTAAGATAAATATGACTACAGGTGACACTGATGTTTCTCATGCTGCAAGATAATTGCTGTGTTCCCCTTACCTTACAATTTATTACTCCAAATCCTAACATTACTATCAGCTCATTACTGGAGGCACAAAAGCAACTAAAAGAGCAACACAGGGGCAGGATGCTCATTGATGTTGACAATATGTAACACTTATGCAGCATTTTTCATTCTGAAGCATCCAAAATTATGACACTGTACATCTGAATATAGCACCATTTGGATTTGGCCACCACTGGAACAAAGGGCAGCAACTAACCTGTGCACACCATATTGCACAACGGTTGGAAGGAATTATTTTATAAATAAGGACAGCACTGTAACATTAAACAAATTACTTCAGGGTCCGTACAGAACAGACAAGCCTTCATAAAAAGAAATAATAATCCCTTAAGGTCTTATCTGAACAAGCCTAACAGACACGACCTGCATCCCAATTTGTCTACTACAGAACAACGAAATTCTGAGTTGACCTTACCAGGATTTGAACCTGATACTACGGGGTCCAGATATTTCAAACCAAGGACTTAAACCAGGAGTATCTCCTTCCAGCCATTTGCAGATATAACTTATACATAAATTGGTGCTTCTGTTATCCCCCTCTGTAAGCCAGGACAAGGGTCCAGAACAAAATATAGTGCTTGAGATTAAAATAAAATCATCAGTGCTTATGAAGTAGAATGAACATTGCTTGGAATAAGCTTTCTGGGATATTCCTTGGGAGTTTAAATCAGTGCAAACACCAGGTTATAAAGGAAATTCAAAATAATTGTTACCGTTCACAAATCTGAAGTCAAAGTCCTAGAGACACAAACCTTCAGGGTTTTAAACGAAGTCTCAAATATGGTGTTTTACATTTTGGAGTCCTAAATGGTGATAAGTTTGTTATTCATAGTAGAAATACGTTACTAATTGCCAATTCTGTACTAAATAGGAGAATCAGCATTACCTCTTTATTTATAGACAAAGATGCTCTTCGTTTGACATAGGAAAGCTTAATTTGCTAATCCTGCACAGCAGGTTACGCAATAGCATCTAAATCTGGGAGAGATTTTGTTCCTTACACAGAGAATTGGATGCTAAAATCTGATGCTAGGCTTCTTGTACTACATGAACATTAAACCACTGTACTTGTATTTTACCAGAAACATTTATATGATCTTTCACAAGTAAAACTTTTGCTCTTCCTGTGTATTTTAGTCCTATTCCTGTCTCCTTTATCATGTCTCTGAAAAGTGAATTTCCATGTGTACCTTGAAACCTCAAAACTTAATTCCCCTATTTCCTCATGACCTTTTTATTTTCATTTATATTCCTGATGGCAAGCATTGAGACTCCTTAAGTAGACATGCAGCAGTTTTAAGCACAGAGCTGGGCTTCTGTGGCAATTGTGATGTAAGGGTACGCTGGATGCTGCCTCTCTGCTCTCCCTGCTTGAAAGCCTGCAGGGAGTTGAAACTGTTTTTCCATCCTATTGGTGCACAAGAAAGGAACTAGTAAGAGCCAGTGTGTTGTGGCCATGTTTTGCTGCAGTCAATACACCTTGCAAGAAGCCTGGTTACTTCAAGTGGCTTGCTACAGACCTTGTGTTAAGATCAACAGAATTATTTTGGAAGCTTAAAACATGAAGACACTGTTTTCTCCAAAGCCACCCTTCAGGAACTTTGTTTAGAATCAATAATTGGTTCTTAAACTGGGAGTGGTGACCCCCTTAGGGTTATGAGTTGTACTTATGTGGGGGGTCATGAGCTATGAGCCCTGACCCTGGCCAGGCACGTGGCTACGAACCCGGAGCGCCACCACCATGGAGCTGAGAGTTCCAGCCCCAGCAAAACATGGGGCTGTGAGCCTCCCTGCCTCCTCCTGGCAGAGGAACATGGAGAAAAGGAGGCAAGCAGTGACACACAGATACTGCTCACCCATCCCCCAACGTTCCTCCGCGCCCCCTAGGGCGCTGTGAGGTAAGTATCAGGAGCTGCTGCTCTCTGCCCTCCCCTTACACAGCCCAGGTGGGGAGAGTGACCTGGATGTAGGGAGCCACAGTGTTGCTCCTCACTCCCCCTTGATACACATTCCCCCAGGGGTGCATGGAGGAGCAGTGTTTGAGGGAGGAGAAAGCAGCAACACCAGCCACACTGTGCGTGCAGGTCAGTTTCCCAAGCTGGGTGCAAGAGGAGGGGTGCAGGGGTTGGGGCAGTGGGCAATCCACGAGGGCCGGGGTGAACGGGGAGTGCTTGCTGGGTGAAAGAGGTTACCAGTACAAAAAAGCTTGAGAACCACTAACCTAATCCATTTTTTTTTCTATTTTAGTTCATGACACCTCTCTCTAATAGCTGGAGTTCTTGGAAATCAGCAAACCGATAAAAACATGCTATTTCCAATAGAATTAAATACATCCTAAGTTTCATCTTCAAATTACTTTATATCCAACAACTAATTAAGACTCAATATTTCTGGGAGGAAGGTAGGAATGTATTAGCCTCGCTTTACAGATGGGGAAAAGAGAAGTTCAGTGACTTGGCAGAGGCCAAGAGTGAGCTGGTGTTGAGCTAGGATAAAAACTACGATATTTCCAACATCCAGTTCTGTGTTCAGACCACCAAACCATGCTAAAACTCATGAGATGTTTTAAAAAAATAAAGTCATGTCACTAACATAGTTAAGACCTTTTCTTTCCAGATACTGCAGAAAATAAGCATCTAATTTAATTTTTCATTGCCTCAGTACGGCCGTATGTATGAATAAGATGTCACATGTCTCAAAATAGATCCTGGATATTGTAAATTGAAGTTTCCTCTGTAGGTCCTATGGATGGCAAGAGAGGGAGAGAAACTAACCACTAGTACCAAGGATTTTATAGGATTGAATTATTTTGTCATGTCTCGAGATATTTCTGTTTCTATCATGTAGGCTTTGAAATTTTTAAATACATTTTAGTAGTCAAAACACTTATTTTGAAAAGCAATGAAGAATAAAAAAAAATCACACACGTGAGTTAAACAAGACTTCTGCATTGTTTGTATTTTCATGGGGTATATCATACACCTGTGGTCCAAGAAAAAGACTTACTTGATCACAAATGCTTTTCCAAGACATCTAATCTGAACGGGCATAATTCCCCTTCATGATCTGTAACTGTTTAGTTTTACTGAAAGATCAGCAATCTCAAGCACATGAAGCATCCAGCATATGTAACAGCACAGATAGGTGACTCTTGTTTCCAGCTGAGAAGCCTCCATTTCCATCTGCTTCATTTGTCCTTCAAAAAGGTTGCAAATAAAATTCTTCTGTTTTGGAAGAAGCTGTGCTCCTTAAGCATGGGTAACAAGTTCAGCAGTATCAAATCAAATTTAGTGCCTGTGATCTCTCATTAAAGGCAAACAGTTGTGCAGAGCAGATTTAAATTAAACCTCAGGAAAAACTTCCTATCTGTAAGGACAGTAGAACAGACTGCCTAGGGAGACTGTGGAAGCTCCTTCACTGGAGGTTTTCAAAAGGAGGCTGGATAGTTACCTGCTTTGGATGATCTAGATACATCAAATCCTGCATCTTGGCAGGGGGTTAACGACCCTTGCAGTCCCTTCTAACCCTATGATTATCCTGAAAACATTCAATCCTATCACAATGAGCTTTTTAGTGCCTTTAAGTTACTTTGAAGTTGAATAGTAAGCTTTTTTAAAAAAAAAAAAACTGTTCAGTAAATGTTAATTCTCATGAAAGTGGAAAGCCTTAAGTAGGCTGCTGCTGAGGTTCTCCTTAGATACAAAAAATATAGACTCCAGGTAGGGTATACACAGTGTTATACACTCCTTCATCCCTTGACCCAGGTGCTTCCACTGTCATAAGGCCTGTGCTTGTATTTTCAAAAGCAAGCAAAATTTGTATTTCTGAGATGAGTAGAACTGCTAATTACAACAAACACATGTGCCTACTCTAGCCAGAAAGCAGAGCTGAGAAGCAGCCAGCATAACAAAGGGGAAAGAATACATACTTTTTTTCCAGTTCATGAGAGCAAATGGTGGGGAGCTGGATGTCTCAGGAATTGGTACTGGAGCTTAGGGCTTTCCTTGTCTACATCACCAGTTCAAATCTCCACCAAGATAGTAGAGACTGCAAGTTGTTACCATCAGCCATCAGTTCTGAGGTCTGTGTGAAATGGACTCGGTCAGCCTTGTTGATGGGTTTCTTCCACATAACAATACTATTGAGAATTGACATCAGGGGTATCTACATAGCCAGAGCCAGCCTCCCAAACCAGGGCAACAGACTCAGATGAGCAGGGCTCAGGCTAGTGCTCTAAAATAGCTGTACAGACAGCACTTTGAAGTTGCAACTCCGGCAGCAGCTCCGGCTCTGAAGCCTACAGAGGGGAATGGGCTTCAGATCCCAAGCTCTAAGCTGAGCTGCAATTTCAAAGTGTTGTCTGTAGAGCTATTTTAGAGTGCTAGCACAAGCCTCACTAGTTTGAGTATCAATATGGGCTGGGAGATTTCCTCTCTTACCAAAATGCTGTGCAGACATACCCTAATCAGCTTCCCTTTACATGCTATTTAGCTGAGGATAGGCCCGCTTTGAGCAGGGGGTTGGACTAGATACCTCCTGAGGTCCCTTCCAACTCCAATATTTTATGATTCTATAGATACAGAACAAGTTTTAATTATTAACAGTAGCTGCAGTGCTCCACTCAAGCTGGATCTGGACTGGTGATCATTATACCAATAGGATAAGAAGTGACTGACCACTATATCACTAAGAGGTGCCTCTCTTTCCCCTCCCACAAGTTCCCTGTCTTACTTATTTGAATTGTAATCTGAATCTCAATTGAATTTGAATCTCTAGGGCTTAGTCACTTAACATGCATTTGCTGAGTGCTGTGTACAAAGAGATCTATGTCTCAATAGTACCTAAAGGATCCCAATCATAATTCAAATAATAATTTACCCCTCTCTCTCTCATTGCAGTGGGGGTGGACAAGTAGATTTTGGGGCCTCAGCTGCAAGATTTTCATGATTATTTCGCAAAGCTATCTGAAATGTCATCTTTAAAAAGTTTTAGAATTTGTGATTCAAATATTTCTGGCTCAAATTTAATTAAAACATTTTAAAATAAATATAAAGTTGCCATAAAAGCCCACATAATGATCAATCGATAGCTTTATTTACAAAGCAATCCTTGCCATGATTCTGCACAAATGATTAAAACACAATGGAAAAAAAATCAGAAAAAAGTAATTGCTAATGAATGGGTAATTATATTGTAACAAGTCTATAGCTACCTAGTAACTGCAAGGTTGTCACTACAGCTGCACACTAGAGCCATTAAAAATGTCAAGGCAACTTCACTACAGAACTGTGGCCCCTCTGATACAAAAGCACAGGCCACTACCACTTGAGCTAAAGGAGAATTTCCATCACCTATTAGCAATATAGGGCCTGTGACCCACTGACTGTAGTGAGGTCAACAAAAATTAGTTTCAATCTGTTGTGCCATGATATTAACCAGAAAGCAAGATTTCCTAAAACCATTTTATAATGCTGAATCAAATAACCTTACACTGTTTCCTTATTTTTAATCTTCCCCACCAACTAAAGCAGTAAAGCTCAAAGAAACAACATTCAATTTAATTAAGCTGTCTTTTGCAACAATATTACTTCTCATTTCTCCCACTAGCCAAGATTATCAATGTGATCATTTAGTTACAAAGTAAAGAACTGCTACTTTAAAGGAGTTCAGATGAATCACCACAGTAAGAGAAAAAGCTTTAGATAGGGGCAAGTCACACTAAGATTTTATCCTATAAGCAAGGGTGTACTTTGCAACAATCTGGAGTATTATTCATCGCAGGGAACTGTAAGGCTACTAGTATATGTACTGTATGCAAAGTCCCTCTCATTTACACAGTAGACTTGTTATTTCCAATAAACAGTGCATGGAACAAGACAGAAAATATTGACTGGAGTCATGAATATCATTAATGCCAAAGCTATGAGACTCTACATCCACATCTTACCCATAATTTACAGCATCACTGATTTCATTGAGCCATACCAAACAGCTCCAGGAAGAGACTTTCAAATGCTACCTAGATGACAACTGTTTCAAATGCACTATTTGATTTGCTGCTGCTTCTTAAAACAAGCTAAAAAGGAAACAGAATTTAAAGAACTAGCCATTGCATTTAAAACCAGCACAGGAGGCAATATACTACAAAGGAGCTTTTACCAAAAAAAAAAACAGTAGCAACAGCACATACTGCAGACTGATTTCCCCAACTATATACAGGACCTCACCATTTCAGAGGTTCTACAGGTGTCCTGAAATTAAGCAAGAAGGAGCTTCCTGCAGGATTCTAACCTGGCAAAGAATCCACAGCACTTCCGGTGCATCTTGCCCTTTCATCGCTACATCACATAAATATGGAAGATGGAAAGAAATGGGATTCTAAAATACAGCATCATGACACTGAAAGTTAAACCCTCAGTATGTAACACATGAGGTGTCTGCTTACCAACTGCTCTCAGTTTTATCAAAGCACCAGGAACTATTCACAATACCTGCACACACGGTCCTGAATAACCACCAGATTAATTTTCTTGTTACAAATACAATCTTATTCAGCAAACTAAAGGGTACTACACAGTACTCTTCCATGACATTACTGTACCCAGCCCTAGATGCATAAATATGCAACTTGGAGAACAATCAGGCTTCAGTCCACTAACTTAAGAGCCAAATTTGCATCTAACTTAAGGGACGTAACTCATGGAAAATGTGCCAAAGAAGTTATGCCTACTCACTCTGAACTCTTGCATATTCCTACATTCTGCTCCAATACTCTCTTAGATGGGTACCAAGGTGGGTTCAACTACCTACCGTGTGTTCTACTTAATGACCTAACTGTTACGTTTGACATTATAGCAAGGTGACAGCCTTACTAAAGTAAAAGTTCAGACCAGATTTCTGGTCAAAGCTTGAATCTAAGTGTTCCAATGTCTATATATTTGCACAGATTGCATTGAAATTTGGTGTGCCTTCTGGCAGTACAGGGTTCTATAAGGGATATAAATGTGGGGACATTTGACCAAGGGGTTCCCAAAATACAGCACCTGAAAAAATAACAGTTTTTCTTAATGTTGAGAGTCTCTGGCAACCAAATTTTGCTTACAGATTGAGATCACGAGGCCTCAAATCATTGCACCAGGGTCTGCAGCATTTGAAGGTTACCCTCACAGAACACGAGGCACCCACCACCCCCTTCAGGAAAAATCAAACTAAAATTTACTTTAAAAATGGTTTTGCTACTCCAGTTTATTTGTCAGAAGCCTCTTGCACTGAATGATGAACGTGCAGACCGAAAGGCTATCTATCTAGAAGAAACCTACCACTTTATCACAGGATTGTGACCTCAAACTCTTATGCTGCGCTTCCCCCCACCCCCTAATTCCTGTCCCCAAACCCCCAGGAGCCGGAGCCAGAGCTGTGACTGGGATCCAGGCTACGAACCAGGGGCTGAGGCTGGAAGGGGTCTGTGGTCCAGAGCAGGGCCGGAAGTGAACTGTGGCCAGGGGCTCAGGCTGGGGTTGGAAGCAGAGCCACCATCGGGTGTGGAGCCATGGCCAGGACAGGCACTAGGGGCTGAACCTGCTGCCACAACTGGGAGCAAGTCTGGGGCCAGAAGCAGAGTCACAACTGGAAGCAGAACTGCAGCCAGGAGCCAAAGCTGCGGGTGGGGCTGCAGATGGGCTTGGAGCTAGAGGCAGAGCGGGGCTGGGTGGCCCTCCCTCCCTAACCAAGGGGTCTGGCACGGCCCTTCGGCACCCCCCGAAGTGTTCCTCCGTGCCATGCCAGGGTGCCTGCCCAACAGCCTGGGGCCCTCTGTCATTGGAACTGGGTGACTCTCAGCACAGTCACAGTCACCTACCCGAACCCGGCACGGAACCCGCACTTACGCCGCCACGGCCCAGCTGTAATGGCCCAGCACAGATGCGCCCTGCACCGAGAGGCGCTTTTCCCTCAAGGCCGTTAATCCACCCCGCGGGGGCAGCAGCTACCTCAAGGGAGGGTCTGCCATCCGCCGCCCCGCGCCGCCGCAGGGGCCTGGCCGGCCTGAGCACGGGGCGCCAACGCTCGGTGACCCACGGCCCTGGCCAGGCCACGGCCGCCCAACGCGCGGGGCAGGGCGCGAGAGCAACGCGGGAGGAACCAGGGGCGCTCCTGGGGCAGCAGGACACCCCGCGGTTCCCTGACGAGAGGGCACGGCAGGAGCCTGGGCGGAGGGAAGGGCGGCGGGCCCGCGGGGAGGGGTCAGGTGGGCTCGGCGATGGGGGGCCCGGGGGGAGGGGTCAGGTGGGCAGATGGGGCCGCGGGGCCGGGCGCCCGTCAGTCCCGTGCCGCGATCCGGGGGACCGGCGCGGGGGAGCCGGCTGGAGCGGCCCGTGGCCGTTGGGCGCAGGCCCCGCGCGCACTCACCCGCCCCGCCATCTCGCCGACGCCAGCCCACCGCCGGGGAGTCCGACCGGCAGCCGAGCGAGGGGCGGCCGCACATGCGCACTGCGGCCCTGGCGCACCGCGTTGGCCGGGGCGGAGCGCCGCCCCTGCGGTGAGTCAGCAGCGTCGCGAGGCGCCCGGCAGGGGGCAGGGCTGCGAGCCCCGGGCGCCGTGATGTGACGTCACCGTGCAATGACGTCAGCCCCCCGGCGTGACGTTGCCGCGCAACGCCCGCCTTCCGTGCCGCGTTCCGGGCTGGCCGCTTTGGGCGAGCGCGGCGCCGGCCCGGGGGGCACGTGCACGAGCTCCCGGGGAGCCGGCCGCGGGCGCTTGGCGAGGGTCCGGGCCCCACCGCTGTGGGGCAGCGGGCCCGTCTCCGCGGCTGCGCTGCTATCCCTGGCCTGCCCACACCGCCAGAGCAGTGCCTGGCCGTGACGTCACCACCCACGTCATGCCGGTATGGGCAACATGACGTCAGCACACGGAGCCACGCTGCCACTGTGGTTTCAGCAGGTCTCCATGGTACCCGCTACGTCCCCATCATCGTATCACCATGTAAACGTCGCCTTCCACCCACAGACCAGCCTTGTCGGGAGCGAGACACGAGTGCATTGGTTGGCAGCCTCCGGCTGCAAGAGACAGTGGAAACTGCAGCCTCGGACGCAGGTGGTTTGCAATATCTCCTGCGACTAAATGCTACAGTCTCAGCTTTGCATAATATTTGGCAGTTATTGCAAACGTGGTGTCTTGACTGGGAGCAGCTTGCGTCCTACAAGCTCTTTTCAAGCTGGAGAAGAGAAGCCAGCTCCTGCCAAGAACTCTGATGCCCTGGTGGAGGCAATGGCGCCACTTGTGACGATGACTTGCCAGGGTTTCCCATCAGTCAGGATCGATTCCAAATTCCTTCATATCTCGCTTGCATGTGTCTTTACAGTGAAGCTTGAGATGTGCTGTTGTTCCCTCTTATAGCTCCCCAATAGTATATCGTAGGCAGTGATGATATCCCAAATTTCCAATAACCAGTTCTATAAAGGCAGGTGATATTTAAGAACCTATTCTGAATAGGTTCTTAAACATCATGCACGCAACACCCGACACTCTGCACCCCAACACCCCAGCACCCAGAACTTCAGGGCACCCTCCGCCGTTAAATTGACTCCCCCTGGTCAATTTCGGTGGCAGGGAGAATGGCAGGAGAGACTCCCCACACTGAAATTGACCCTCCCTGGTCAATTTGGGCAGCAGGGAGAATTGCAGGAGAGACTCCCTGCACTGAAATTGACCCTCCCTGGTCAATTTCCTCGGTGGAGCTGGGGCATACTCTCGGCCGTGAAATTGACAAGGCAGGGTCGGTGGCAGAGAGGGAGACTTGGCATCGCACCCGAGAATCTCCGCTGTGAAACTCGCTCTGCGCTGCCAAATTCGAAACCCCTCCAGTGCCCCGCAGAGCGCAACGGGAGGACGCTAATAACCTGTTCGCTGCCTTTTTTTTATTTTAAGAACCGGTTCGCGCGAAACCCGCCAGCACCCCGCAGAGCGCGACAGGGGAGGACGCTAACAACCGGTTCGCTAAATTTTAATTTTAAGAACCGGTTCGCGCGAACCGGTGCAAACTGGTTGGATATCATCACTGATCGTAGGGTATGCGTCCATCTTCCAACCTGCTCAGGTGACCCAACCAGTGCAGTCGTCTTTGTTTGAGCAGGACTGTCACACTTGATACATGCCTTTTGTATGTTTGTTTAGTACCTTACCCAATTGTGCTGTCACCACGCTGAAGCATCTGGGTTTTATTGCAATGTAAATTATATTTGCTATGTTAAACAATATAATTAAATATAGGTCATCACCCATAGGTCTTGAACCAAGAGCCATACGGTTCATGGGGGGAAGGGCTAGCACACTCCAACCCTTCACCTGCTGCCTCAGAGGGGCAACAGCTACAGCTGGGAATCCTTAAAGCCCAACTCTGATAGAGGGCTCCACCTCAGAGCCCAAAAGGTGGAACCCAGTGCTCCTGATTGGCCTACTTCTCTTACTTAAGCCAGAAGGAGGAGCAGTTGTCTGTTTAATTGCGCTACACCCTGCTTTGGACTGCTCAGTGCACCAGCTCCTGTTCCCTGACCATTGTTTAGAGGACAGTAGATGTTTTAGATGCCAATATATGTTATTTGTCAACACATAGGTATTGCCATGTCAAAATGTAACCATTTTAAAATAATGTTAAATTCTGATGTAATTTCCATTAGTAACACACTCTTACTCTATTGAAATAAATTACCTTTATTAATAAACTTGGAGCCTCCATTGCTAACTATCAGGCAAAAAAATAATATGCCACCTGCACCAATTGATGTACTAAGTGCAAAGGGACAGATGGAGGTCCCTGGAATGTCTAAGGAAGTCTCTCTACAAGTGTTTGCTCTTTTTCTGAACATTATAGTACAGGAGTTTCTTTATGTTCAGAGTTCGCAGGAGTAACCATTGCAGGACAATCAATGATTTCCCTTTCCTCATCCTCTGAAGGTGGAACTATACTAACTTGTAAACCACTTGCCTCTTCACAAGGCACCAGCAAGTAGGGGTTATCATGCAGTATTCCATCTTAATGTGGCACATGGCTAACTCTTGCAGTTTATCAACCACTACGGAGGGGTCTGCATTCCACCAGTCAAATAATTTGTGCTTCTCAGTGAGACGTAGATTTCGGATCAGGACTATCTCCCAGCTGCAGGCCCTGTTCACACACCCAAGTATCCTATCTCCGCTTGCTGGCAAAGTTTCTCTTTCTGGCTGCTTGGGCGGCCAGTTTGTAAGCTTCCCACAAATCGCATCTAAGATTTTGAATGTACTGGAGATAAGTTTCTTTGTTAGTTCCATCAGAATATATCCCAAAACAAATCAATTCATAGCCTTGCTTCTCTGCCAAACTTCAAATAATGACAAAAATCCCATGAACTCATTTTTAGTGCAGTTATAAATGTGCACAAAGCAACTGACATGCTCACTCCATCCAGACTTTTGGGAAAGTTCCCAACATGTTTAGCAAAGTGCAATAGAATCTCTCCAGTTGTGGATCATCCTGAGGGTGGTTCTGGACTTCCATATTCTGAGGGTTTTTGTCATGAATTAGTCTGCTTTCAAAATCCTTTCCCTGGTCAGAATGGATTTGAGCAGGGAAACCATAATGTACAAAAAATTTGTTCCACAAAATTTTAGCCACTGTACTGGCTTTTTGGTCTTTTGTGATATATACTTGTGAATACCTTGTAAAATGGTCAGTAACTACAAGTACACTGGAGTGGGTTTTTGACTCCCCAACACTATTGACTGGTATCCAAAAGTGAGAAATTCTGGTACTAGCAAAACAAACTCATCAAGTCAGAGTTCTATAGGGGAGAAGGTAAAAAGATAACTACTTAGAAGTCTCGGGGAACTTTTGGAGTTGGCCAGAAAAGGATCATTGCTCACCATTAAGGAAAGGAGAAGAAACCCTTTCAACAATAGTCAAAATTAAACTCAAAATTAAGATATTAAAATAAGGAAAATAGAAGGAGAAAAGTTTAACAACATGTAGAGTTTTGATGGGACAACTAAACAAGTTATGCATCTAAATATAAAGAAAACAGACGTTTGGACCTAAACATGAGATAATGGAAGACTTGAACTGACACTGTCAACTGACAAGACAGAAGAAGGTGAAGAGTAGAAAAGCATCAGCCACAATATGTGATCAATACTACAATGCTTAAAAAAGCAACTGGCAGCAAGTCTTGTCAATACAGCTTTAGGGACTTCCCTAAGCCAATTTGTAATATATTTGTGTGTAGGCACCCTTTACTAGAGGGCTCTCTGAACTTAACTGGGAGTACAACAATCCCGCCTTGGAGACCAAATCCTATGATGCCTTCAAAAACAGTGAGACTTCTGCTGCCTGGGTTTGCAGGGAGAGTGTGTGGTGGGTTCCATCTTGGAGGGGAGCTGAGATCTAGGTCAGGGGAGCTGAGATTGTATTATGAGGCTCTGGCCAAGCCAGGAGCAGCTGCTAGAAAGCCAGAAGCTGCGGAGAAACTGCTGGGGCTTTGACCAAGTAGGGAGCCATGGAGGCCATTGTTGGACTTCAGTGGAGCCAGGGCAGAGACTGTTGCTGTGCCCAGAACTAACTGTGGTTAGCCTGACAGCTGTGTGAGTAACCACCATTTTTGTTGTTTGGGAAAGTGCTTTCGGGGAAGAGGGGCTTTGGGGGGGTTCTCTGAGTCTGAAAACAGACAAAGTGGTCTTATTGGCTAACCAGGATCCAGGTTCCTGACCTCTGGTTCTAACTCCCAACTTCAGAGAGATTGTGCAACGTGGAATGATCCCAGGTAAGAATTGTTCTGCCTCTTGTTGCCTTGGATGAACTGTTGTGCTAGACCAACAGGGTACTGTCCCCAGCATCAAGATCTTCATGCGCTCCCACGCAAGTGTCTAGAGCTCTGCAATTCAGAGGAGTGTGTGCTCCAGGGTGGGGTAACTAGTGCCAGTGTAAATGTAACTGGATTACGCTTCATTTATTACTGTCAACTGCAGTTAATTGATTTATTGAAGTGCCCCCTACAGATTTAGAGTGGTTATGACATTTTAATTAATCTCCATCTGTTATCATGTTTTTCCTAATTGCTCAGTAAAGGTGTCTTAACACTAATCTAAGAGTATATTGGGTGCATATTGTTTATAATTGGTTTTAACTTTTGAGTTAGACTCATTTCATAGATCAGCTCAAGTGTATTCCTGGAGACTCCAAAAGTACACCAGTGTGGGTAGGACCCAGCCCATTGGAGGCGCTGCCTGGATTCATTTCCTTTATAAGTAAAAGGACGGTAGCAGAGGGGAGGCTAGAGGATTCCCACCTATCCAACATCACCACTGGGAAACTCAGGATCTCCTTTACTGTCGACAGCACTGGGTGCCTGGGCACACAGGGGAATGTTGCCTGCTCCCAAGTAACCCAGGAAGGAAAGGGGATGAGGGGCTCCTTGTGTACATACTACTTTTATCTATATTTAAGTTGTAAAACGAGCTTTATAAGATTTCTGTTATAAAAGAATGGCTCTGTTAATAAAACAAAATAAAATAAAAGGAATTGCAACACTGCGCTATCAGTTCAGGACTCTCCTAGGGAGACTTTTTAAATGGAATTTCACTGGATCCCAAACCACGATAAGCCCAAACCCAACGTAATTGTCTGCCTGGCTTCTCTGGAAATGAGACTTCACACTGTTTAATCCTGATCATTCAAACATCCAGTAATTTCTTCAGTAGGAATTCAGTTTCTAGAATTCAGTTAATGTTCACTAGCCAATTCTGACCTTTCTCTTCCCTGAAATGTGCCTCTTGTCCTTTGAAATTGTCTCTAGCCATTTGTACTGCTTGCTGCAATGTCTGCTAGGAAAAATAGCATTGATCAGCAATAGACATTCAAACAGTATGAAATAATGAATTCCATAGTGTCTTTTCTCATTAGGCTCCTAGGTACCTTTTCTCATAGACTCATAGACTCATAGGTCAGAAGGGACCAATATGATCATCTAGTCTGACCTCCTGCACAAGGCAGGCCACAAAACCCTACCCATACACATTTATAACAACCCCGAACCCATGACTGAGTTATTGAAATCCTCAAAAGTGAGATTTGAAGACCTCAAGCTGCAGGGAATCGATCAGCAAGCGACCCATGCTCCACGCTGCGGAGGAAGGCGAAAAACCTCCGGGGCCTCTGCCAATCCGCCCCGGAGGAAAATTCCTTCCCGACCCCAAATATGGCGATCAGCTAAACCCCGAGCATGTGGGCAAGACTCACCAGCCAGCATCCAAAAAGGAATTCTCTGCAGTAACTCAGTTCCCATCCCATCCAACATTCCCACAGACCATTAAGCAGACTTATCTGCCGATAATCCAAATCAATTGCTCAAATTAAACTATCCCATCATAACATCCCCTCCATATACTTATCAAGCTTAGTCTTAAAGCCAGATAAGTCATTTGCCCCCACTACTTCCCTCGGAAGGCTGTTCCAGAACTTCACTCCCCTAATGGTTAGAAACCTTCGTCTAATTTCAAGTCTAAATTTCCTAATATCCAGTTTGTACCCATTCGTCCTCGTGCCTATATTAGTACTAAACTTAAATAATTCCTCTCCCTCCCTAACGTTAATCCCCGATATATTTATATAGAGCAAGCATATCCCCCCGGAGCCTTCTTTTGGCCAGGCTAAACAAGCCAAGCTCTTTGAGTCTCCTTTCATAAGGCAGATTTTCCATTCCTCGAATCATCCTAGTAGCCCATCTCTGAACCTGTTCCAGTTTGAATTCATCCTTCTTAAACATGGGACACCAGAACTGCACACAATATTCCAGGTGGGGTCTCACCAGCGCCATATATAACGGCACTAACACCTCCTTTTCCTTGCTGGAAATACCTCGCCTAATGCATCCTAAAACCGCATTTGCTTTTTTAACAGCCATATCACATTGGCGGCTCATAGTCATCCTGCTATCAACCAATACCCCAAGGTCCTTCTCCTCCTCTGACGTTTCCAACTGATGCGTCCCCAACGTATATCTAAAATTCTTATTATTAATCCCTAAGTGCATGACCTTGCACTTTTCACTATTATATTTCATCCTATTACTATTACTCCAGTGTACAAGGTGGTCCAGATCTTCCTGAATAGCATCCCGGTCCTTCTCCGTGTTAGCAATACCCCCCAGCTTCGTGTCATCCGCAAATTTTATTAACACAATCCTTTTAGTTTTAGTCCATTTCTCTTTTAGTTTCTCTCACACAATTGTAAGCAAGGTCTGAGTGGCTTTCCCCTCCTCAACCAGCTGAAAGGGGGAGCATTTTATTTGCATGGCCTTGGTATTTGCATGAGTACATCTAGGTGCGCAGCATGATTGCACTGTATCTGCATAAGCACACCTAAGTGCTAAGCAAAATGGAAAATGGTCAGTCTGGCTGGTATTGGGTTACAAATCACGTTAGTGTTAATTGCAGGGGTAATGAAATGTTGTCTCCCTATTGTATAACTACATGGCAGCAGAACTGTGCTTAGTCTGTTGATGAAAAATTCACTCTCACCTAACAGAACTCAGCGAAGGAGGCGTACGGATGCCAGAGACTGTAAAAATCAAGTGGCAGGGGATGGGGTCTATTCACTGAAACCACACAACAATCTTTGTGCATGGCTCCACTAACCTCTCCCACAGTTAAAAGGTAAATCTAATAATTTCTTTTAATGTTTTTTTGTTCTATTAAGAAGCAGGAACTCTCTGCTCTGCTGGTAGCTGGATCCATTTGTCTGTGGGGAGCCCCAGGACTTGGGGCAGGAAGAAAGCTCCTGTGTTAGCAGGGGGGTTCCTCATGGACTGAGAGCTAAAAGCTAAAGCTCATCAGAACTAAAGTTGCTGGGAAAACTGGTCAAACTTTCAGTATGACCCATTGTAGTCTCCCCTTTAACCAGTTCCTTATCCACGTTCCTAGTCTCATATTTAATCCCCATTTTTTCCAATTTAATAATTCCCCACATGGAACTATATCAAATGCCTTACCAAATCAAGGTAGATTGGATCTACTGCAGGTTGGCCTGGTGTGATCTAAATTTTGTAAAATCGTGTTGTATTTTATCTCAATTACTATTTACCGCTATGCTCTTAACTATATTCTCTTTCAAAATTTGTTCCAAGATCTTGCATAAAATTGAGGTCAAAGCAACAGGCCTGTAGTTTCCCAGATCATTTTTTCCCCTTTCTTAAAAATAGATACTATATTAGCAATTCTCCAGTCAGAGTACTGTACTAAAAAGTGAGAGCCTGAGATATAAGGCCCAGTATAATAGGCCTAGTATGAGACCTGAACTATAGTAGTCAGGATCTGCTGATATAAAACAGAATTAGCAGAAGTCAGGCTGTAAACCTGCTTGTAAGTTCACAGAAACTGGCATACACACATACTCCTAAGAAGCTGTAGGCACAGAGCACTCACGCAAGCACGTTCCAGAAAGGTGGTTCCAGAAACAGCCCTATATCAAGTATGGTACGAGTGCATTCCCCAAAAATAACGAGGACATGCTGACCCCTCTTTAAGACAAGGTCAGGATGACATGATGGACGGAGATGTTTTGATCGAACCAACATGTACAAGGTAAAGAGTGACCTTTAACCCCATCAGAGAGGTAATACGTAACTTGTTTGTTTCAGTGTATAAGAGGGGGTCTCAGAGGTGTGTCTTTGGTGAGCCTAGGGGGCAATGGAGAGTCCTACCATTCATTGAACTGTGTCCATCGTCACAGGCATACATGGATTAAGTGAGTCCTGCTCTGAGCAGAGGGTTGGACTAGATACCTCCTGAGGTCCCTTCCAACTCTAATTTTCTATGATTCTCGGATTAAGTGTACTTGTAGCGTGTATAGGGTGCTTATTTCCATGCTTCATCAACAATAAACATGGCTGATGCCTTCGCTACGGAATGGGGTCTGTGTGAAGTTATTGGGCAGGTCAATCAAAGTCTGCAGTGTCCACTATTTGCAGAGGGGGAGCAGCACACTGAAAGAACACACACATCCAGGTACAAACCCCCAATTTACGGATTCATGAACAATTCTTGCTATTGGGCTTGCAACTTCATGTGGCAGTTCCTTTAATATTCTTGGATAAAGATTATCCAGGCCCCCCCCAAATTTAGTCTCATTAAGCTTTTTGAGTTTGATTTCCAACCCAGAAGTTATTTCTACTTCCATATCCTCATTTCCATCAGCCACCATCCCTAAGCTCCTCATTACTCTTATTGAAAACTGAGACAAAGTAGTTGTTTAGGTATTGGGCTATGCCTAGTTTATCTTTAATCTCCATTCCCTCCTCGGTGCTTACTGGTCCCAGAACAGCAGGTTCAGGAACAATTTCTTTCAGGATGTAATCCCCATTGTGTGTGAGTTGTAATTGTTTAATGATACCCTGAATGGGTTCAGTGTGGGATAGTAGGTGACCACTAGGGGCATGCAGTTGGAGGAGACTTTACTTCTGCAATGATGCCAGTGAATTTTGAATGGTCCCTTGAAATATATATACTAACAACTTATGCTAAACTATCTGTTTCACCTTGTATTTAGCTGTGACACTCTAAGTATGCTTCCCAGACCTGAAGAAGAGCTCTGTGGAAGCTCAAAAGCTTCTCTCCCCCCCCCAACAAAAGTTGGTCCAATACAATATATTACCTCACCCACCTTGGGGCTCTACTATCATGGGATCGACACAGCTACAACAAAACTCTAACGGTTAGATGCAGGCAAAATAGTCATCTGAGGCATATCAGAGAGAACAAAGTGTAACTGATCTAAAGGCCCTTGATCCTCTTGGCTGGTTTATGCAAACAAGGCACATCCACCATTTCCAGCAGTTGCACTCATGCAGCAGTGAAATGAGGGGGCTGGATTTCCACTGCCTTGCAACTTGTCATTATTCATCTCTCCAAAGAGAGTATAAAACTCCAGCAAAACAGAAATCTCCACTAACTTCCACTGGTGATCAGATGTTACATCCATTTTGTGCACTGGAAAAGGACTCCATAAGGTGCAGTGCAGTGGAGAATCAAGCCCAATCACTGAACTATCAGAAATGTGTTATTAAGGCACTCAGGACTTAGGCATTGCAACACTGTACATCACATCACCTAGGAAATCACAGGAACGGAGGGATCCACAGAGCTACCTTGGCTCCTTATACAATGCCTAGAGAGAGCTAGGCACTTCAGGATGCGAGCCACAAGAGGCAGCATGGAAGGCAGGAAGCTGCCTAAGCCAGCCAATAGGAGATGCTGAAAACAGCATCCTAAATCCTGCCCCTTCTCAAAAATAGGCACCTAAATCCAGGGAGGCACCTAGATCTACTTAGCCATCCATGAACAGGGACCAGCTTAGGCACCTAAGGTGTTTCTTGTGGGAATGAGTTAGGCACCTGCCTTGCTCCACACAAAGCAGGAGGAGGTGGTGGTGTCCACTTTATACCTTCTATCCCAGAAGTTAGCACACTTACCTGGAATGTCGGCGACGCAGGTTCAATTCCCCTCTCTGCTCGGTGGTGAATGGATTTGAAGAGGGGTCTCCCTCAGTCTTTGCAGTTGAAGCTGCTCCACTGCGGATAACTAGTGAAAGAGTGACTGAAGCAGTGGGATTTAACCTTGGGTCTCCCTCCTCCCAGTTGGGTGCCCTAACCACTGGACTGCAATGCCATTCTCCCACTCTAGCCCAGTGACTAATAAGTAATTATCCCAGCTGGAACAGCTTCAACATGAGAGATTGAGGAGCCCCACATCAGAACGCCCCATAGCTCAGTGACTAGAGCTGTCCTGAGAGGCAGACAAACACTGTTCAAATCCTTCCCCTCTAGGGAGGGGGGGGGACTGGTCCCAGGTCCCCCTGCTAATGACTAGGCACCACCACCACTTCCTGCTCCCCCAGATTTTGAAAGGGGTCCACTCTGGAAGGGAGCCTCTGAGCACACATACTGCATCAGGCCCCACACACAACTTGGGGGGCTAAATGCCTATCAGTATTTGCCCTCCGTTTGTGAACTGCTCTAGAGCACAGGTGGGAGATAGCACCTGGACCCCTAGAGAGGCTGCAGTGCGCATGGCATAACTAATGGGGAGGGAACTTTTACCGAGAACTTAGGGAGCAGTCGTGTTTAAGCATCTACAGGGTTTGGTGGAAGCTTTGTGGATTGCAGTGCAGCCTAAAACAGAGACTTACGCACCAAAACCTGAGACTTAGGAGTCCAAGTGTGAGGTTTAGGCACCTAAATACCTTGTATATCAAACCCTTGGATACTAGATTGCTGAGCAGGTGATGGATGGGTATGTCCTAAAGTCACTCATGTTCTTACTAACTGCAGTTGTGACTGATATTGTGGGGCTCTCTGTTTGTTTTATAAGGTTCCAGCCCAAATCAATTTAGTTTAAAACCTTTTTTTTCCCCTAATTGTTGGCATCCAAGATCCAAAAGCTCATCTTATTTCTGCCCCAACACAGTCATTGGAGTTAAAACTTACCTGACATTCCTGATGTTGACATGTGAGGCAGCTTGTTCTCCTGTTGCTACATCCGCTCCTACAAAGCTCATGAGAAGCCGAAAATTGTCACTGTCAAAGTAGCAGATTGACTCAAACAGATCAGGGTGGGTCAGTAAGAAGGGTGAGCTGGCACTTTAAGGGGGTTGGGGCTCACCTGCACCAGGCTCTGGCCAGTTCCCCAGGTGAAAGATATCTTAAGGGTCACATGGTGAGATGACCTGTGACTCGGAACCAGGCCTGCTGGGATATAAAGGAAAGCCTGAGTTTGGAGAGAGATTCTATGGAACAAAAAGATGCTCATTAGTTCTTAGGTAGTGATCCTGGGGCAACAGACCAGCTAAGAAGATAGGAAACCTGAGCAGAGGAACTCCTCTTACTTCCCAGGCAGAGGACCTGGCGAGCAGAAAAGACCTGCTAGGAATCCTGAAATGAGTTCTCCAGCCAAGCTAGATAGCAAGGCCTAGCTGGAGGGAGCTACTCATGTGAGGACAGAAGTAAAAACCCTCTCAAAGGACTGTGCCTGTGAGGGATGCCAAGAACTGGTCAGCCTGAAAGGTGTGGGGATTGGAGTTAAGCTATCAATAAACCAGGCCATGGAAGTCAGTGCAACAGCTGGGATGGTTTGTTTGATGCTGTGAGATGGAGGCAGAATTTGACATTGGGTTTGGGGAACCCTGCTATAGCCAACCACTCCTCTGGCTATCACCACATTGTAGAACTGCTGTGTTGAGGTTGCATGCTACTTTGCAGTCTGTTCACCAAATGACATGATTTGAAAATGTTGAGGTTCAGCTAATCCTGGGGACGTGTGGTATTCCCATGTAATCCAGAAGCTACCCAATGAGACATCAGAATAGAGTGATACCAGCATGCAATGCAGTGTTTTTCTTGTACTGGAAGAGGATCACTTGGCCTGGCTGTGTGAGGCTAGGCACACCACTTTCAGCATGCTGTGCTGGTTTCCTTATCTTTACCAGGGGACTAACACTCACCTACCTCAGATCAGTTTCTGAGGTTTCCTTAAGGTTTGTCATCAAACAAGCAAACAACTGAGGCTAGCATTGTCCACTCCTACCTCAAGTGTCTCTATGCTGCTTCCCTACCACCTCTTGGGCTTGAAATGCCTTCTCTGAACTGACCCTTAAAGCAGTCACCGTCCACTTCAGATCACAAGAAGCTGACCAACATGTGGTGACTATGCTAAGGGGCAGCTGGGGAAGTCGGTATTTACTGACTATTTGCAAACAAAATAGTTCTTGCATACCTAAGCTAGCGATTTCACTACCCCCCTGCTTACCTCACTTCCCTGCCCAGCTTAGCTTTCTATATTGTGACCTTTTTGGGGAGAAACCATGTCTACCTGAGGGGAATAAAGTACCCAGAAGTCTTTGGGTGACAGCTGATTAAAAACCCTTATTGGAAGTACTATATATTCAACACTAATGGTGTAGATTGCTACCACTTACAACAGTAATAGCACAAACTTTGGAGCTGATACTACAGGATACAGAAGTATAGACTTTTGAGGGGAAAGTGCAATACACAGAGAAACGAAGTGTGAGGTGAACGGAGGAAAGAGGTTAGCGACTTATAACACAGGCAGATAAAAGACCAAGCATTTTCTTTCTTAATGATTCTAGGCCATTTATTAAAAGCTGGGTTAAAGTCACTGGCCACCTGTAGAATTTGAGGAAAAAACAGATTTAAGTCTTCACAAAAAAAGACATTACCATGGTAACTAGGATTCTGAAGACTCTTTCCATGACACACAATAGAGTCACCATTCAGGGAGGTCTGGGGATATTATTTAAAGTCTATCCTCCAAAGCTTCCTGCTGTGGAGTCCACATGATGATTCACCATGCTGGCAGCCTCAGAAGAAAGATCAAAGACTGAGCAAGTCAGTGGGACAACAGTTGGGAATCTGGCTGTGTACAATTTGTGAATTCTGTGTCAGCTTTGAACTCTGTATCTTTATTAAGCTGCAAATTCCATTTTGAATCTCTGCCATGCAGGCTTTGTGAGAGTCATCAAAAATACTGGCAAATGCTTGTAAGAATGAGTCTCACTTGGTCAGTGTTGAATGAGTCTATTCCATGGTCTCCCTGATAAACATGCTCAATATTAGCCACCCTGGTAACTTGATTTGCGACACATTCATGGGATTGGAGCATAGACAGGGGTCTGCACTGGGTAATGAACCCACAAAACTTTCTACAGGTACCATCATCTCTCTCCACCAAAGGAATACTGGGGCCACTCACCCATGCTGATGTCATCAAAGAAGCTGAGTGGCAACCTGCTGCAGCCTCTCCGAGGGCTGTAGCTTACTCCTGCAAAGAGCAATTTCTTGTCTGCAGCTGTCATGCTTGGGCCCTTTGTTTCCGATTTTCTGCCTGGAAGGCAGAAATCTGCCTCAGAGAACTCACAGGACCCTGGGGCAACTGCAGGGCAAGAGCACAGGCAGTGTCCAAATTCAGTCCAGGGTTCTTCAATAAGTTCTGGAGAAGAACAAGGTTCATCTGAGCAAGTTGTCATAGCCCATAATATGGGCTGCATAACCTAGCAGTTGGAGCCAGGAGTAGCATCAGGTTGTGGTCACACCATGGGTCAGGACAAGGATGCATGAACTAGGCATGGGAACAGGAAGGAGGCAGGTTAGTAGGAACAAGGAGCAGGAACCAAGAGAGGAAACCTGGACTTGGTCTCAGAGGTCTGGGCAGCAACCAGCCTAGGAACTGGTTGCTCAGACAAGGGAGGGGATGAGAACAGGAAGCTTTATATCTGGTGATGTCCAATCACTGTCTGCTGTTAACCATCTGACCCTGCTGAGTCAGCAGGTGTAGCTTCTGGTAGAGGGATGTTAGCCACAGTTCCCTTAGGAGGCCTTGCAACTTGGTGGTACAATGGCTAAGGTTCCTGCTCAGTGGCCCCACAGGCGTAGGTTGGAGCTACACATTTGGTCTACACTTACCTTTTCAATTCAGCAGCAGTCAACAGGAGATATGCAAGTGACATAAATCATTTGCGTATCTCCAGTTGACTTTGCAGCGTCTCCTCCGTGCAGCGTCCACAGTGCACTGTGTCGAACAGAACAGCGTTCCCTTCGACACAGCACTACGCCACTTATGGGGGTGGTTTTCCTGCGTCACTTGCTTGATCGACTGACGGTCTAAACAGATCGCTCAGTCAATCCAAAGCAATCGATCTGACAGCGGCGCATTTGCCGCCATCAGTTTTGACCCAGCCTTAGAGAAGTCTAAGTATATTATCCCACTACTCTAACCTTTTTGAGCCAGATGTGTAATCTCACAAAAAAGATATCTACTTATTTTCCATAAACCCATGTTAACTTGCAATAATTACATGACCCTCTTTTCATTCTTCATTAATCAAGTCCCATATCAGCCACTCCATTATCTTGCCAGGGATCAATGTGATGCTGACAGGCCTGTTGTCATTATCTAAGTCATCCCATTTACATTTTTTTTTAAATGGCATATTAACATTCTTCCAGTTTTCTGGAATTTCCCCAGTGTGCCAAGACTTACTGAAAAGTAACATTTAACAGTCCAGCGAACTCCTCAGCCAGCTCTTCTAAACTCTTGGGATGCAAGTTATCTGGACCAACTGATTTTAAAATGTCCAGCTCCAGTAGCTTCTGTTTAACATCCTCCAGAGATAGTAAAGGAATGGAGAGAGTGTTATCACCATGTCATAAAACTATGTTCTGTATTTGGAGAAAAACAGATCACAAATATTTATCTGCCTTTTCTGCATAATTATTGATAATTCTGCCATTTCTATCTACTAAAGGACCAATACCATAATAACTGCTGAGTAATGGCAACTTTTAGCCATCCACCACAAGATTGCTAATAAATGGAACCTACTGTATTCTCTGTCCATTTTAGCATTTCTCATTTTAGCTGTGTTCATTTTTTCCTAGGGCTGGCACCACATATTAGTCATTGCCGTTCTTGGCCACATGCTAAATCTTGTTGGCTTCCCTCGCTAGAAAAGGAGGGTCTTGGGGAGCTGGAAGCTTCTTGGTAAGGACCCCCTTCAATTAAAACGCATTGCAGTGATCTAGTTAACATTTCAAGTTCCAGCTGTCCATCACAGATCTCTTCCCACATACCTTTGAAACATCTTCTCTTTTTATATTTTAGCTTTTAAAACTGCACTGAGGTATATTTATCATGTCTATGGCAGCACTACTCATGGTGTAGGGGTTCTCATCCAGACACCAGATCCTGATGGTGTCTGTTCCCTAGGTAAGATGGGCCTTCCAGGCACACATCAAGGGGCAAAGAGGGTTGGGCCAGAGCCCTGGAAGATCAGAGGTTGAGGTCATAACATCACATCAGCGCCTCTTGTCACATCATGGCTGGCGACGTCACGTCTGGAGACCCCATCATCCTTCTGGCTCTGACACAACAGACGGGCGACCTACTGCTCACCCTGCCTCCCTACAGTCCCTGCTGTGGCCAGGAACCCGTCCTCGTCCCCTCTGCGCCTCTCCACCCCAGAAGCAGCTGCATTTCCACCCCAGGCCGGGGAGAGGGGAGCCCGCTCCGGGGTGAGCGCTGGGGCTGCCCACAACGCAGGGCCCCAAACACACCGGGCTGGGCCTCGTACTACTGCGTCCTCAAACGCCCCGCCCCGCCCCGCCTCGCCGTGTGGGCGGCGACACCCCCGCCGGGTAACCCCGCGCAACCCCGCCCTGGCGCTAATTATAGCCCCGCGCGAGCCGTTCCTTAAATAGACTGAGCCCCGCCTGGCTCCGCCCCCCGCCCCGGGCATTGGCCAATCCGTTCAGACCGCAGCCGCCATTGGTCGGTGCCGACCCCCGGCGAGCTCGCGGCGCGTTCTGCCGTTGGGGCTGGTCAAAACTGCGAGTGCGGAAGCGAGTCACGTAGACGCAGCCGCGTTCCCGTACCGGCTTCAGCCGCGCCGGCTACCTGTGCCCCGCCCCCCCAGCTGCTGTCCCTTCTCTGATTGGCTGGCCTTGGCCGTCTCTCACTTCCTATTGGCAGCGGGGGGAGGGAGGCGGGGATTAGCAGCCCCGCCCCCATCCGCCGCCATTTCGTCGGTAGCCGGCGGGCGCGGACGGTTGCGGAGCGGCGGGAGCGGCGGTGAGTGCGGGGGGCCGGGCCGGGCCGGGCCGGGGCTGCTGCGCGTCGGGCGCTTGGCGCCCCGGGCCGGGCCCTCCAGGGCGCTGCGGGCAGCTCGGGCCGGGCCGCGCCAGGGAGAGCCGCGGCCCTTGAGCGCGGGCGTGCGGCCGGCTGGAGCCGTGGCCTGCGGGGCTGGGCCGCTGCACGCCGGGCAGCTTCCCCGGTGGCGTGGCCCCAGGCCGCGGGCACGGTCGCGTCACCCTCCTGCGCCCGCCCGGGGTGGGCGGGGCGCGGCTGGAGGCGGCGGTTCCTGCTGGAGCGAGGCACGAAGCCGGCCCTGCTGAGAGCTAGCCCCGTCGAGGCGAACCTGCCTGCCGCCGTTGTCCGTGCCGCCTCACCCTGCCCTTGTGCCTCTTTCCTGCGCCCCGGGGGCAGGGGTGCGGCGTGAACGGGTGTGACCATGAAACGAGACTGTCCTAGCGCGGGCACGTTCTCACTTGGACTCCGGATTACAGGGCTGACAGGAAACGTGCTCGGCCTTGCCACCCAACTAGCTTGGGGTGTATTGTGTCATTTACTGTGCGAACACACAGGTACAAAGGTGCCATGTGCAGCTGTGACGTTAGGTGTTCTGGGCCAAGTTCTAAGTGTTTCTGTTGAGCCCCTAACCTTCCTTGGCCTTCCTCTCATTTTTCTTCTAATACTCTGTTTCTTCAGGTGTGCATAGGTCTTGGAACTTTCCTGGGTACCCACGTTTCATAGTTTTGATAAATTGGGGCATTAGGAACAGCAATCCTACATAGGTTATTCAGTGCAGCCCCTGAAGGCCAATTTCCCATCTCTAACTACTTTAATTCTAATGCAGATGGGTTCAAAGAGTAGCCCATTGGGAGTGGGGGGAGGCACATACATATGCCTATAATATTGTTAAAGTGGCCCTAGCAAAGCACTTGCTGTGGTAGAAACCAGCTTTGCTTGTGAACCTCTGTGCTGCAGTATAGAAGGTGTACACACATTGGCCTGTTTTAACTTCCTGTGTTGGTGCTGTGAGTTAATGTGGGTAGCAGACTGGTGCAGCCTGAAGAGGATTATGGAATGAGACCTATGGAAAATGCGCACATAACTCAGGAAGACTAAAACTGAAGGGACCCTTGTGGTTCAGAGCCTCAGGCTGTGTCTGCACTACAAACTTTGGCCAATGCAAGTGACATTGACATAAAGCACCACAATTAGTACATCGCTTGGGTGCATGCTTATTTTGCTGCTTGCACTGGCGATGTGCGTGCTCACCAGGAGTGCTTGTGTCTGCACAGTGCAGTGCACCAAGGGTAAGATGTTCTTATGTGCAACTCACCACCATCCAGCAGCATGCTGTCTTTTGGAAAGTTTTGGCAACATATGGTGGGACAGAAATGAATTGTGCAGGGCTGACTGGGAGCTAGGGGTCAACTTTCCAATATACATCTTCCTGTCATCCATATGCCATAATTTTTGCACCTTTTTTAAAAGCCCCACAAACCTGTGCAGCCCTCCTTGTGGTCCACCATCTCTGACAGAAGCATGGATCCTGCACAACTCTGCACTGTTGTCATGAGCATTGTAAGCACAGGACACACGATTCTCTGGTATTTGCTGAACTGCAAGACTAATCACATCAGTGGGGAACTTGATGATTTCATGAAGGATAGATTGCTCTGGGGACATAGCAAGAACCAATTCAGGCTTGTTGGTGGCATTCATGGAGCAGCTGCAGAGGATTCTGGGCCCGAGAGGTGAGCACTGACAAGATCGCATCATAATGCAAGATTGGGATGACAAGCAGAACTTTCAGATGCAAAAGACCATGATTCTGTATCTGTGTGTGGAGCCTGTCCCAGCCTTCCACTGCAAGGATATCAGAATGTGAGAGCTGCACTGACAGCAGAGAAACGAGTGGCAATAGTGCTGGGGAAACTTGCAAAACTAGCTTGCTACAGGTCAGTGGGAAATCATTTTGGAGTTGGAAAATCCATTATGAGGGCCATTGTCATGCAAGTGTGCAGAACATTAATTTGTTCACTGCTATGCAGGACTGAGACTTTTGGCAATGTGCAGGACATAGTGAATGGATTTGCAGCAATGGGGATTCTGAACTTTGGTGAGCCTGTAGATGACATGCATGTCCCTATTTTGGCACCAGTCAACCTTGCCCTAAAATGAATCAATGAAAAAAGCTACCTTCCTATGGTTACACAAACATTGGTAGATCATTGAGGAAGCTTCACTGACATTCGTGTTGATGGCTGATCAGAGAAGGTGCAAGACACTTCCATCTTTAAGAACACACAGCTGTTCAGGAACCTGTGAGCAGGGATTTTCTTTCCGGACTGGTGGGTTACAATGGGCGATGTTGAAATGTCAGTAGTGATCCTGGGGGATCCAAACTACCCTGTGCTTCCCTGACTCATAAAATCATACACAGCCCACCTTGACAGAACCAAGGAAAGATTCAACTGCTGGCTCAGCAAGTGGGGAATGACCATTGAATGTACTCTTGGTAGATTGAAAGGACAATGGTGTTGTGTACTCACAAGATTGACCCTGACAAATATCTCAATGTTTATAGCTACCTTATGTGTCCTTCATTATGTTAGTGAGGCAAAGGGGCAAAAGTTGCCACTGGACTGAAAGGCAGAGATGGAGTGGTTGTTTGCTGCCTTTAAAGAGCCGGATGCAAGGGCTATTAGAAGAGCTCAGCGCAGAGCTCTACAGCTCAGGGATGTCTTGAAAGAGCACTTTAATAGGGAGTCACAGTAATGCATTGTGTTGGAGCATTTCACTGTCAGTGCACCCCTTAATTTTGTGATGCCTGCTGTATATATCATTATTGTACATTTGTCACTGATCCTGTGAGTTGTCATACTGTTCACTAACAAGTCAGTGGGTGCTTTCAGTACCACTAGGCATTCTGCCATATATGTTGAGAACTAATAAAGATGAATTAATTAAAAAAAAATTCTATTAAGTAACAAAACTGGTGCAAAAAAAAAATCTATGCAGTTCAGATGCAAATATATAAAAACATAATAAATAAGTGGAACAGAACTTAACAAGGCAAAGGAATATTCATGTCCTTTTTGGCTACACACACAGCAACCATGGCTCTAGCTGGTCCATGTATGTGAAGCTGTGGTTGTCCTTCCTGCCCTGTGGAGTGGAGTTGTGAGTTATAGATGTGGCCCTGTATCCCGAATGTTGAGGGCGTGTGAGATATAGTGAGTTGCTAACATGAAGTTCTCCATGGACTGCAAAGGGAGGCGAGCCTGGGATTGTTGAACCTGTAGGTCCACAAGAGTCTGCAGGGTCTGTGTTTGCTGCTGTGAAGCTCCATTATGTCCTGGTGCATCTGTCTCTCCTTGTCCTGGGCCTTTCTTCCTTCTCCATACAGTGTGCAGTATTCACACTCCAGGCCGCCTTCTGCTCATGATGGACATAGCACTGGCTTGTGGGATCTCACTGAACATGTCATCCCAAGTCCTCGTCTTACTTCTCCTTATCCGGTTCCTGCATTCTGTGGTGTAGAGAGAGAACCCGGCAAGGTCGCAACAGCAGTAGTGTCAGATGAACTCAGCAGAGGTACCATTGTCAGTATAGTCACAATGGAAGGCATCAGTTAGGGTTCAGAACTCCCTTTCCTTGTTCCTCTGAAGTTTTTAACAAGACGTCCTGATTGACCTTCTGCTTTGGAGTGCTTGTGCACAGCACCACTCCCAAGTTCAGGTGGGTCCCACTTGGCTCAGGCATCCCTCAGCACTGGGGCTGAGTGAGGCAGCCTCTGCCACTCTGTCCCTTTGAGTTTACAGGCACTGTTATCCATTTCAGGTTCCTTTATATGTCCTGGGACCCCAGCATCTCACCAGCATTCCCTGTATCGTCCGTTGTGCTGTTAACTTCTTAATTCCGTATTATTGAGGTTTTTGGAGGTGGGGTATGCCCTGCTTCAGCCTGAACTGTCCCTAAAAATGGTTGGTTGGTTTCTTAACTGTGGGCTGCTGGAATGTGTTAGCAAAGGACACGCTGCTTGGAGCAGGAGCTTCCTACCATCCATCTCACTACATGGCTTTGGGCAATCTGCTTAGCCTCTCTCTGCCTTACATAGGTGTAATGTGGGGCCATCTACCTCAGCTGTGTTGTGAGGACTAATTGGCTTATGTCTCTAAGGAGCTCTGAAAATAGCACTACATATATTAAATGTTGTTATATTAAATGTTATTCCATGCTGGATCCTTATGGAGGAAAGAAATTCCTTTTCACACAAAGCAGAATGGAAGCTGCCAATAGCTCATGCTCATGCTGTAGGTCTGCTGCTCCTATAAAGTTGCTGGAGAAGTGGGTGGAAGGAGTCTTTTTTTCCTCCAGAGACTGATTCCTTCATTTGTTTGCTCTCCTCATCAGCAGCTGCTTCATTTATTAGCACTTTCAGTCTCACTAATAGCTGCTGCTGCTGCCTCCTTGCCCGTGTGTCTGGTCCAGAGGAATATCTAAGAAGTCCCAAGTTCCTGGTGATCACAGGTCCTAACCACATCAGCCACACCAGCAGGAGCTCATTCACCTGCACATCTACTAATGTAATATATGCCATCATGTGCCAGCAGTGCCCCTCTGCCATGTACATTGGCCAAACCGGACTGTCACTGCGCAAAAGAATAAATGGACACAAATCAGACATAAAAAATGGTAATATCCATAAACCTGTTGGAGAACACTTCAATGTCCCAGGACGCTTTGTAGTTGACTTGAAAGTTGCCATACTTCTACAAAAAAAACTTCAAAAACAGACTTCAAAGAGAAACTGCAGAGCTGGAACTCATGCAAATTTGACACAATCAAACTGGGTCTGAATAGGGACTTGGAACGATTATCTCATTCCCAGAAGTAATTGTCACTATTCACACATTCTCACCTTGTAATCAATGGTTGTGAATAGGCTTCCGCTATTCTAACTGAATGGACTTTGCTATTACCTACTCTCCTCATTGTTGTTCCTCTGTCTTTGAATGTGTATATATATATACCACCTATCTGATTTCTATTTCTCACATCTGATGGAATTGGGTTACAGCCCACGAAAGCTTATGCCTGCAGAAATTAAATTTGTTAGTCTTGTTTTTAAGAGGTCCCAGTTTCAGTTTGAAATCTGAAAATTAGGGACTTGATGCAGGAATTACTGTAGGAAGTTTTATGGTCTGTGTGAAGCAGAAGGTCAGATGAGATCAGTGGTGCTCTACCTGCCATCCAGTCAGCACACAGATGCAGTCCATGTGACATCCTCAGGGCCATACTGGTACTATAGACCGTGTGTGGATGCGGCCCACATAACACAGAGAGCCACATATGTGGCCCACAGTGGTAAATAGGTTGAACCACTGGACTAGATGATTATAATGGCCTCTACTGGTCTTAGCAATCATGAATCTATAAAAGGAAATATTTGTTCACACCACACATTAGGACTTATTGTAGGGGCAACAACACCCCCTACGTTACTCTATAATCCCCTGCTTACCATTCAAGGATCACATTTGCTCCCATTCTGGGGACTCGTTTCAGTTTATTATGCATCTGTGGTGCCAGTGCCAAACAGATACAAAATATGCCTTGATAATTAAACATTTCAAATCTGCTGCTGCTAATAATAAAAAGTCCTAATGTGCCATGATTAGACACTGCAAAGTCAGGGTCCATGTCATTCTCTAACAAACAATGGCTTTAGTTTTATGGGCTTGTTTTATATTTTCATCATTAACATGGCTTCCCTTCTTGATGGCATTCTAACTTGCATTAATAGTTTGTTTTTATGCCATATTGGTCTGTGTTCCAATTCATCATAAACTGGATTGCTGTCTTCCTCTTACATGAGATCACCTAGTTCTCAGACTTAGGCTTGGTCTACACTTACCATGAAATTTGGCAGCAGTTGACAGGAGATACACAAGCTACATTGAGTAGCTTGCATATTTCCCATTGACTTCCTACATTCAGAATTGTACAGCATTCCCATTATGCTGCGTTGACAGGAAATGCCTTTTTCCAGCGATGGGTTTATTTGGTTGACTTCTGGATTGATTGAGTGGGTCTCCACTTCTGCTCAGTCAATCCCGGAGAATCAATCTGTCAGTGCTGAATTTGCTGCCGTCAGTATAGACCTACCCTTAGGCCTTGTCTATACTAGCACTTATGCCAGCAAACTTTTATTGCTCGGGTGTGAAAAAAACCACACCCCTGAGTGATAAAAGTTTTGCTGGCATAAATGCTAGAGTAGACAAGGCACTTACACTCCCACCTAACAGAACCTGCTTGTGCTACTTTTCAGCTTCTCTCAGACTGCAGTCATTCCTCACATCAGAGAGAGATGCTGATTTTAAGCTCCTATGGAGGGTATTTATAAAAAAACTAAGGGCTGGTGCCCTGCAAGCACACAGTCTGAAACAGCACTGCAGTAACTACCTTGCCATTGTGCTGCCTCCTATCCCCAGAGGGGGTGGTCATGAGGAGTTACAGTAATTGCCTCTCTGATCATTTGCTTATTGGATCTTAGGCTGAACCTGCCCAGAGTTCCATTTGGGGTGGTGGCTTGTGACATGGGCACCTGTCCTGCTAAGAATCAGGCTGAGACTATCGGTGTTTCAGTTGGGTGATGACTTCAGTTTGTATTTTGATAACCAACTTAATGGTGAGAGGCTCTAGTCCCATTGCCAGCTGTCTGACAGTTCCCCCTTGCTGCACTTCCTCCTATAGGTCATCTTTTTATCAGGATTTTAACTTTACCAGGTGGATTTTGTTCTTTCTCCCACAGTCTCAGATGGGATGCACCCACTGAAATGTAACGGGAGGGTTGGTTTAGTTTGTGTTAGCAGCCCAGTTGCAAGCCAGCTCTCTAGCTGCGGATCTACCTTTTTTTTCCCTTTCCTTGTTTTTTCTCTCCCTCTCCCTCCCCCCCCCCTTTTAGAATCAGTAGCATCTCAAACAGTAGATGAAAATAGCAGACTAAAGCACCAGATTCTGGCTCAGTAGAAGGTCCTGAGTTTTCTGCCTTGATGTCATTCACTATCTTTGCTTCTCAGTCCCCAAGAAGTGATCTTACATTGGACTCCAGAGCACAGAAATGCTGGTCGTGAACTACCCAGGAAGGCTTTCAGGGAATGTGCATTAATGTTCTAGCCCATCATACCAAGCTACAAGGCACAAAGTTGCCAGGGGTTTTAGTTTTAATAAAAAGCACGGTATTTGATTAGCACTCAAATTTCAGTTGCTACTGTATTGACTGCCTGCTGGGGCAGCTGCTAATCTTGTCTGAATAAATACATAATAAGGAAATGCATGGTTCATAGAAACCCCCTCTCCATCGGGACTCTTGAAGTTGACTCTTGCAGTACTGCAATGCGTAGGAATGTAGTTTGAAAATTTCATAAGAAGCTCTCTGAAAAAGCATATGTAAATAGAGGTACAGCTTACTCTGTGGTGCAACAATGGAAAAGTAGATGTAGTTCCAAGAGACATCTATATTTTGCAACATAGAAGACTCAACTGACCACTCAACAGGAGCCTTAGATCTGCCCCCTTATTAAGAACATGAGAACGGCCATAGTGGGTCAAACCAATGGTCCATCTAGCCCTAGCCGTCTGTCTTCCAACAGTGGCCAATGCCAGGTGCTTCAAAGGGAATGAATAGAACAGGTAATCAAGTGATCATTTTTGTCCATTCCTAGCCTCTGGCAAACAGCAATCTCTTCCCAACCTGGCTAATAACCATTGATGGACCTATTCTCCATCAACTTACCCAGTTCTTTTTTTGAACCCCGTTATAGTCTTGGCCTTCACAACATCCTCTGGCAAGGAATTCCACAGGTTAACTGTCCATTGTGTGAAGAAATACTTCCTTTTGTTCATTTTAAACCTGCCTATTTCATTTGGTGATCCCTGGTTCTTGTGTTATGAGGAGTAAATAACACTTCCTTATTTACTTTCTCCACACCAGTCATAATGTTATAGACCTGTATTATATCCCCCCTTAGTCATCTCTTTTCCAAGCTGAAAAGTCCAAGTCTTATTTCTCTCTCCTCATATGGAAGCTTTTCCATACCTCTGATCATTTTTCTTGCCCTTTTCTGTACCTTTTCCAATTCTGTTTCCTTTTTTGAGAGGAGGCAACCAGGTCTGCATGCAGTATTCAAAATGTGGACATACCATGGATTTATAAAGAGGCAATATATCTTCTGCCTTTTTATCTATCCCTTTCCTAATGAGTCCTAACATTCTGTTAACTTTTTTGACTGCTGCTGCACATTGAATGAATGTTTTCATAGAACTATCCACAATGACTCCAAGTGTTATAAATTTATTCTAGTGTTCTAAATTAATACACAAGCATAATATGTGCTGTCATTTATCTTCCTTGGTTGAGCAGGAATTGTGTTGAAATTTGACGGTGATTAAAATCATGCATTTGCTCACCTTTTCCTTAGGGTTGTGAGTTGGAGGCCATGTGCTGTGTGCCTGTTTTAAATCTAATAAGACAATGAGCTGTGGGAGAGAGATTCAATTATTAACCCTGTAACTCTGTATTTGGTGGGGGTTAAAAATCATTCTGAGATTGCATGTAAGCAGGAATTCTCCTTAGATGGGACACCTATGCAGATACTTGCTCTCGCACAACACGGAGGCATGGGAGCTGCTAAATCAATCTCTTTTTCTTAACAGACAACATAACAAACTACAATGGGGAATGTCTTTGAAAAACTGTTTAAAAGCCTCTTTGGGAAGAAAGAAATGCGAATTCTCATGGTAGGTCTGGATGCAGCAGGAAAAACCACCATCCTTTACAAACTTAAGCTGGGGGAAATTGTGACCACCATCCCAACAATAGGTAGGTTTTACTATTACACTAACTCCATTAGATGTGTGCTGTAAGGGAGCATAATCACTGATTCACAGGGGACTTTCTGACACCCCAGTTTGTGAGCACTGTTGTGTATTATGAAAGGTCATGTAGTGTGGGTTGGGAGTGGATGGGGAATCTAATCTTGGAGTAGAGAGTTGACACTTCTCTAACTTCACTTTAATGGTCCTTGATTCTAAAAGGAGCAGAAAACTTCTTGTCCTAATACAGTTGTTAAATGTTTGTTTGATTAAAGGGATGCACGCACTGAAATTTACAAGGAGGCAGCATGGCCTAATGATTCAGATTGGGGATTAGGAATTGGGAGCTATGGGTTCTGTTCCTCATTCTGTCACAGACTCAAACCTGGGGCCAGGATGGATGGATTTAAAGCAAGGCATTTTAAATCAACAAGTGGAAAGCAGCAATTTGAATCATCTTTTCCAGTTGTACTTCAGTTATTTTCCAAAGAAAGATGCTTTCTCATTAGTTGATATAATCATTAAAAAATGTTGATTTACAACTAAATAGAGCCTTCTCACTAGGTTTGGTACGCCTTTTTGCTATGTAAGAGGGCACACTATAACTATATACATTTATTTAAGCAATTATATAGCTTAATATTTTCAGGTTCTTATTAATTGTCCAATTTTAGTATGTTAGGAAATGGTGAATGAGACACTAATTAGATAAAAAAAAATTATGATTTCTGTCAAGCTGCGTTAGGATGGTAACTGGAAATTTATTAAACAATATAGAATAGAATATTAGAGTTGAAAGGAACCTCAGGAGGTATCTAGTCCAACCCCCTGCTCAAAGCAGGACTAACCTCAGCTAAATCATCCCGGTGAGGGTTTTGTCAAGCTGCAGTTTAAAAACCTCTAAAGACGGAGATGCCACCACCTCCCTAGGTAACCCATTCCAATTCTTCACTACCCTCCTAGTGAGAAACTTTTTCCTAATGTCCAACCTAGACCTCCCCCACTGCAACTTGAGACCGTTGCTCCTTGTTCTGTCATCTGCCACCACTGAAAACAGCCTAGCTCCATCCTCCCTGGAACCCCCTTTCAGGTAGTTAAAGGCTGCTATCAAATCCCCCCTCATTCTTCTCTTCTGCAGACTAAACAGGCCTAGTTCTTTCAGCCTCTCCTCATAAGTCTTGTGCTCCAGCCCCTTATCATTTTTGTTTCCCTTTGCTGGACTCTTTCCAACTTCTCCACATCCTTTTTGTAGTGGGGGGCCCAAAACTGGACACAATAGTCCAAATGCGGCCTCACCAATGCCAGATAGAGGGGAATAATCACTTCCCGCGATCTGCTGGCAATGCTCTTACTAATGTAGCCCAATATGCCATTAGCCTTCTTGGCAACCAGGGCACACTGCTGACTCACATCCAGCTTCTTATCCACTGTAACCCCCAGATCCTTTTCTGCAGAACTGCTGCCTAGCTCGTCGGCCCCCAGTCTGTAGCTGTGCATGGGATTCTTCTGTCCCAAGTGCAGGACTCTGCACTTGTCCTTGTTGAAGCTCATCAGATTTCTTTTGGCCCAATCCTCCAATTTGTTTAGGTCCTTCTGTATCCTATCCCTCCTTTCCAGGGTATCTAAAATTTATATTTATTAAACAGCATTAAATGTTTTGGATACATAAACTTCTCATATCAAAATTTTTCACATTTACAACTATATGATTTATTAAAAGAACAGAGGGATTAACTATAGTCAGTGAATTAAGCTGATTTCTTCAGGTCAGTCTGAGGAAAAATTTCAAATATGCTTAAGTGAAAGTGACTGGAGCTTAAGTTCCTACTTGTCTAAATCTCTGGGAAATGAGACAGCAGTCACCTAAGTTAGTTAGTCTGTCCTTCCAAAAAAATGTTGTTTTTATTTATAGACTGGAAAAGAGACAAGCTTTTCTGCTTTTTCAACTCCCAGTTGATTTCTTGACTTCGAATGAATTAGTCCAAATAAAAAAATATTCTCTCTGTGCCTACAGAAGAAGCAGCTACTGTTTGAAACTGGTTTAGCCCGTCAACTAACTCTGGTTCCAGGTGCTTAGCTACTGACTTACACCAGTTCGGTGGTGTGTCTTTCTTTAAAACCTCAACAAACATCTGCTTGAATGTTCACCTTCAGCCTTGATATCTGTTATGGTTGGCGTGACTGATGGGTGATTAGTAGTCCAAAACATAGCAGCAGAAGCTTCTTCAGCATTTAGGAATCTATCTTCGTACTCTGGGTTGGGAATATTAGCAAGAAAATGAGGTGGAACAAATGCTTGATCCTTCCACTTCTTTACTGTCTGCAGTTTAATTTTGTCATTGGGTATTTCTTTCTTCAGTGTCTCCTGAAGTTCTTTCCAAATTTCAACAGCATCAGCAATAGAGTAGCAATCTTTCTGCTGTTTCTCCCAGGCTATGGAAATATGCTGAATACGCTGAAACTTATCTTCTACATTTCTCTTTAATCCAATGTTGACTACTTTGGATGCCTTAGTTTCACTTATTTTGTCAAAATTTATTTAATAAATTATCAGAATAAGCCTATTCTTAACAAATCGCTCAGAACAGTCATCCACTCAATTCCATTGTACATCTTGGCGGAGAATTAGTTTGGATCCTCCTGCTCGCTTCAGTTTCACTGAATGAAAGTGAAAGTATTTTTCAGTTTCAACATTTTCATTTATTCCTGGAGTTCTTAAGGCTTTGGCTAAAAGAGGCATGAAATGAACACTGCACCCTTAAAAGTTTCAAATTCTTTCATTATCTTCTTCTAGATTTCGTCTCTTTGCTACATTTGCAGCATGGTCTGAGACAAAGCTATACGCTTGACATTTGAACTTTTGTTCAGTTATAGTTTTCACTGCTAATTCTGCTATATTGGTGCTTTCTGATGTATCAGTTGTTTCTATAAAATAAACAACCCCATCTTCTGTTGTTACACAAACATATATGACTGGATCATTGTGTACATTGCTGCACCTCTCAAGTCTCAGATTAACAAATTTCCCATCAATGTGTTTTGCCCACTGTTCAACTTCCTTCTTACAGTGTATCCAGCAACCTTCCAGCAATGTGCGCTTCAGCATGTGGAGTATATAGCCAGGTCATAATGATGGAATCATGTCACTGAAATTTTTTTTGCTAAATGAGACAAAAAAGAAAATTTGTTGCATGAATAAACCAAGCAAACTTTTCATCTATGGAGTGTAGCTGGAATTTGCTGTGGTCCTGATTACAAACTCATCCATGGTTTTACTGGGTGATGAATAAGGTCCTTCTTTGACACAGCCTTCTTTGTCTGATGTCTGTTTAATTGCAGTGCTGCTGGGGACCAGCAGATGATGAAGCTGTAGATATTGTAAATGATGAACATTGAATCACCTTGTCTAACCTGGACCCTTGAAACCGAATGGCTTTTAAAAAAAGTACCCCAGTGCAGTACTTTAAAAAAAAAAAAGTAAATGAGTCCTCCTACCGTATGTTTGTATCACTGTTTAAATGATGTAATTTATTCCAAACCCAGTTTGATAGGGAAAATAATAAATCATAAGCATTATCTAAATCTATTAAAACCCTTCTCTCTAGTAATACACCAAACACTTGAAAAAAATTTAAATGTTAAAATGAATAAAATTATAATAAAACTTTACTTTTGAACAGGAAATCTTCACCTAGAATGAGTGATTTATTGTGAGCAATAAAAAAATCTTTTCAGAAGTCCATCAGTAAAAATGTAATTGATAAATATTCCCACAACAAACTTATCACTTATATTTTGAAATTCATAAGTAATTAATCCACCTAAGTCACATGTATGACTATCTGTTATCATTTACTGGCATAGTAAGACATGGTAGGGAGTCCATAAGAATGGTGCAAAAATAAGTTTACTAACCAGTTGACCCAGATTGTTCAGACATGTCCACATCATCGTCAGAGTCTTCTGAGGAGCATTTTTCGTGATGTATCATTCTGACAACAAAGCCTTGGATCTCTTTGTTGCACTATTTACATTTGGCTCATGTTCCATTTTTACCTAGAGGTAGAGAAATTTCTTTAACATATTTCCCAATAGGGTCTCTTTACAACCCCCAGCCATGGCATTTTTTTTCTCCAGTTCTCCGTTGTTGATGTTATCCCTTTTCCCGGTGTCCTGCTTTGACGCCAGTGTTGCTCCTTTCTAGCTGCACACCCTGCTCCTTCTCACAACTCACCCAGAAAAACAAAAGAACTAACAGTCCCAGACTTCCTTTCAGGAATTCCACATGCCTGTCGCGCTGCAGTATTTTGTATGTTTAGAGAGCAAGGCAGTTGAGAAATGACGGGGTATCTGTTTTGGTATATGTATGTATGTGGACACAGACACCTACCCACCCACCCAAGGCCATTTACTGAAAGTGCCCAGAACCATCCAGTAGCAGCAGCTGCTAGTTACTGGGCAGATCAGTGTTTTTCTATGAGCTGGAGTGTAAGCTTCCATGATGGGTGGGATTATAAATACTCATAACTTGAGAACTGAGCCAATCCGAGCTCAGGGAGATGTTATGAGATAGGAGCATGAGACCACCGCGGAGGGTGCAGTAAATGACGCTGATGAGATACATGATGGTGTCTCCTGGTTCCTGAGGCCGAGTCCCTGCGCCTGAGATGATCATGCCCTTAACACAGCACATGACCTACTAGGCTATATTTTTAACTCTTAATTACAAAAGTTAGATATCCCCCTCCCCCTCCAATTCTTTTTTAATATAGAAAAGCAGCCTTTCACTCCATTTTCATAAAGGCTCAGTCATGGATTCAACATCTTTATTTACGTGGTTTGAGAGAGAAGTTTAGCTCTTCACATAATTTGTATTAAATTTGGATTTTATTTTAAGAAGGATTTTTTAATAAGAAAAACTTATGATTATTTTAGTTTTTAAATTATAATAAGAACTGAGTCTGACCCGGTATGGCTCATAGCCCAGCATCCTGTCTTCCAACAGAGGCCAATGCCAGATGCTTCAGAGGGAATGAACAGAACAAGGCAATTTGGGGTAATTCATCCCCTGTTGGCCAGTCCCATTTTCTGGCAGACAGTTTTAGGGACACCTGGAGCAATGGTGGTCCCTGCCCATCTTGGCTAATAGCCATTGATGGATCTGTCCTCTATAAACTTATCTAATAATCTTTTTAACCTAGTTATACTTTTGGTCTTCACAGCATCCCCTGGCAGCAAGTTCCACAAGTTGACTGTGCATTGTATGAACTTGTGCTTCCTTATGTTAGTTTTAAACCTGTTACCTCTCCACCCGGTGTTGGGCAAATACTTTTACAAACGGCAGGGGAAGTATAAAAAATATATATTTTGTGAAATTGGTGCTCTTCAGAGGACAGGTGCTGTCCAAATACGAAGTTGTCAGTCAGTGCTTTTAACTACAGGTTGGGGACAGGGATTATTTACTAGCAGTAAATTACACAAGGGATGGGGGGGGTGCACCTGCCTAGCCACATGATTAAAAAAATTATTCAGCGACATTGTAAACATGGTTCTGTGCAGTAATGCATCTGATCATGGGACCTTCTGAATTAAGATGCTGGTAGCTGGCTTTAGATAAAATCTAACAGTTATTCTGAAAGCCTGTCCCATGGAGGAGGGTTTGTATTAGCACTATCAGACATAAAACCCCTTCATTCTGGCCAAAAAAGCTTTCTCTTGATGGGGATGTATTCGAAAGGATGATTTCTGCCAAGTGTTTGTTTGAATTCAAGTTTACCATTCACATCATATAGATTTTCCTCTGTGTGGGAATGGAGTCTTTGCTGCTGTTTGTTTCACTCAGGCTGCAGACTGCTGAAAGGGGGGAATGTTGTCATAAGAGATCCTCCTGTATATAGCTGTGTGCAGTAGAGGAGCCTGATTTGGGGGGGATGGGAATCTTGGAGTGTTTGTGAAAACCTTACCTCTAACTTTACCAGCTGTGATGCTTTAGGCTTCCTTGGCACAGCTGAATTTAAAACTAATACACAAGCAAATATTAGACTCTCAGGATGTGGGGCATGCTAATCGTTGTCTCTAATGTTGTCAGAAACCCCTGTTTCTCACATTCATTCAGTCTGAACACTTATTTCCTAACAAATTTTGATTTCTATAGTTCCACTTATCCTGCAGTATCCTGAAAAACTTTACAAACGATAGTCCTTAATTGCTTTATCTGCAGCTCAAGTGCAGCTATCCGTGGGGCAGAATACAGAACAGAGCAACTCTATATATGAGTTTAGAACAGGAAGCTATTGAACTGGTTGCAGGAATCACCAGGTGAAATTCTCTTGCCTATGTTATACAGGTAGCACTTGATGCTAATTGTCCCTTTTTGCCTTATTCTATGATTCTAGGATGTGTACAAAATGTAGAGGGAGCCACAGTATGTGGGGTAGCTCTCCAGGTTGGGGAGTCTAGCTAAGAGTCTGGGCTGAGTGTTCCCAGGTGTTAGTTCACAAAAAGGGAAAATCTGCCCATCTTTGTTCAGTACGTTCTTTGGTTAAACAGTAGTTTTGGGGAGAGGAGTAGGTGCATAGATTCCAAGACTAGAAGGGACCATTGTAGTCTAGTCTGACCTGCTGTATAACACATGCCAGAGAAGTTCTGCAAAATAATCCCTAGAGCAGATCTGTTAGAACAACAGCCAGTCTTGATTTAGAAACTGTCAGGGATTCAGAATCCACCACAGCCTATGGTAAATTGTTCCAATAGTTAATTACCCTCTCTGTTAAAAATGTACACCTTATTTCCAGTCTGAATTTGTCTGTCTTCGACTTCCAGCCATTGGATGGTGTTATCCCTTTCTCTGTTAGCTTGAAGAGCCCATCATTAAATGTTTCTACCCCATGTAGGTACTTACAGACTAATAAAGTCGCACCTTAACCTCTTCGTTAAGCTACATAGAATGAACTCCTTGAGTCTATCACTATAAGAGAGGTTTTCTAATCCTTTAATCATTATCATGGCTTATCTGTGAACCCTCTTCAGTTTATCAGCATCCTTTCTGAATTGTGGGTACCAGAATGAGACACAGTATTCTAGCAGCCACTGCACCAGTGCTAAACACAGAGGTAAAATAACCTTTCTACTCCAACTCAGGACTCCACATCACACTTCCACAGTTAGCCTAAAGTCATATCACTTTGTGCTGTGACTCCTCCATGTTTCCCGAAATAACCAGTTTTAGATTTTGCTAATAGTTGGATATAGGAAACCCCTTAGAATCATAGAATATTAGAGTTGGAAGGGACTCAGGAGGTATCTAGTCCAATCCCCTGCTCAAAGCAGGACTAACCTCAGCTAAATCATCCTAGCCAGGGCTGTGTTAAGCTGTAGCTTAAAAACCTCTAAAGCTGGAGATGCCACCACCTCCCTAGGTAACCCATTCCAGAGACTCACCACCCTCATAGTGAAAAACTATTTCCTAATGTCCAACCTAGACCTCCCCCACTGCAACTTGACTGTTGCTCCTTGTTCTGTCATCTGCCACCACTGAGAACAGCCTAGCTCCATCCTCCCTGGAACCCCCTTTCAAGTAGTTAAAGGCTGCTATCAAATCTCCCCCCTTCATTCTTCTCTTTTGCAGACTAAACAGGCCTAGTTCTTTCAGCCTCTCCTCATAAGTCTTGTGCTCCAACCTCCTAATCATTTTTGTTGCCCTCCATTGAACTCTCTCCAACTTCTCCACATCCTTTTTGTAGTGGGGGGCCCAAAACTGGACACACTACTCCAAATGCAGCCTCACCAATGCCAAATAGAGGGGAATAATCACTTCCCTCCATCTGCTGGCAATGCTTCTACTAATGCAGCCTAATATGCTATTAGCCTTCTTGGCAACCAGGGCACACTGCTGACTCATATCCAGCTTCTTATCCACTGTAACCCCCAGATCCTTTTCTGCGGCACTGCTCCTAGCCTGTCATTCCCCAGTCTGTAGCTGTGCGTGGGATTCTTTCATCCTAAGTGCAGGACTCTGCACTTGTCCTTGCTGAACCTCATCAGATTTCTTTTGGCCCAATCCTCCAATTTCTCTAGATGACTCTGTATCCTATCCCTACCCGCCAGTTTATCTACCACTCTCCACAGCTTAGTGTCATCTGCAAACTTGCTGAGGGTGCAATCTACCCCATCCTCCAGATTATTAATAAAGATCTTAAACAAAACCGACCCCTGGGGCACTCCACTTGTGACCAGCTGCCAGCTAGACATGGAGCCCCTGATCACTGCTGTTGAGCCCTATGCTCTAGTCAGTTCTCTATCCATTTTATAGTCCATTCATCGAACTCATACTACTTTAACTTGCTGATAAGAATACTGTGGGAGACGGTATCAAAAGCTTTGCTAAAGTCAAGGTATATCACTTCCACCGCTTTGCCCACATCCACAGAGCCAGTGACCTCTTCATAGAAAGCAGTCAGATGGTCAGGCATGACTTGCCCTTGATGAATCCATGTTGACTGTTCCTGACCACCTTGCTCTCTTCCAAATGCCTTAAAATGGATTCCTTGAGGACCTGCTCCATGATTTTTCCAGGGATTGAGGTGAGGCTGACCAGTTTGTAGTTCCCTGCATCATCTTTCTTCACTTTCTTGAAGATGGGCACAATATTTGCCTTTTTCCAATCATCAGGGACCTCCTCCAGTTGCCATGAGCTTTCAAGGATAATAGCCAATGGTTCTGAAATCATATCAGCCGACTCCTGCAGAACCCTAGGATGCCTTGCATCTGGCCCCACAGACTTGTGTGTGTCCAATCTTTCGAAATAGTCTTGGACCTGTTCTTTCACCACTGCAGGATGTTCACCTCCTCCCCATTCTGTGTTGCCCAGTGCAGTAGTGTGGGAGCTGACCTTGTCTGTGAAGACAGAGGCAAAAAAGGCATTGAGTGGAGAAAGCTGAGGTATATCCTGTCACTAGGTTGCCTCCCCCATTCTTTAAGGGGCCCACACTTTCTCTAAACTTCCTCTTGTTTAACATACTTGTGGAAAACCCTTCTTGTTCCCCTTCATGTCCCTTGCTAGCTGCAACTCCAGTTGTGCTTTGGGAGTTTTTTGAGGGAGTCAAAATCTGCTTTTCTGAAGTCCATGGTCTGTATCCTGCTGTTCTCCTTTCTTCCTTTTGTCAGGCTCCTGACCTCTACCATCTCATGGTTGTGGTGACAAAGGGTTAAAAAACGTTTTAGTCTGTCTATCTTCCACACCTTAGAGGGGCAGCGGGCTTGGACAGGAGAGAGAGAGTGCCCCTTATCTGGTCTACTTTCTCTAATTTATGGCTTTGTGTCAGTTTTACAACTTGTAGTGGGGTTTTTTATTCCTTGCTTAAGACAGTGGGTTTTCTAAAGGGATTGATTCTCAAAGCACACACTTATACAATTTAGGCTTGACTTATTAAGGAGTCTGAACCGTTTCATAGACTCATAGGTCAGAAGGGACCAATATGATCATCTAGTCTGACCTCCTGCACAAGGCAGGCCACAAAACCCTACCCATACACATTTATAACAACCCCGAACCCATGACTGAGTTATTGAAATCCTCAAAAGTGAGATTTGAAGACCTCAAACTGCAGGGAATCCATCAGCAAGCGACCCATGCCCCACGCTGCGGAGGAAGGCGAAAAACCTCCGGGGCCTCTGCCAATCCGCCCCGGAGGAAAATTCCTTCCCGACCCCAAATATGGCGATCAGCTAAACCCTGAGCATGTGGGCAAGACTCACCAGCCAGCACCCAAAAGAGAATTCCCTGCAGTAACTCAGTTCCCATCCCATCAACATTCCCACAGACCATTGAGCAGACTTATCTGCCGATAATCCAAATCAATTGCTCAAATTAAACTATCCCATGATAACATCCCCTCCATATACTTATCAAGCTTAGTCTTAAAGCCAGATAAGTCATTTGCCCCCACTACTTCCCTCGGAAGGCTGTTCCAGAACTTCACTCCCCTAATGGTTAGAAACCTTCGTCTAATTTCAAGTCTGAATTTCCTGATGCATGTTATCATGGGTTTACTTCTTGGTCAAGGTCTTTTCTTTTTGCTGTCTGAGTCCCCCACACATGGGTTTGTAGCTCCTTTCAAGATGGACTCAGGGCACTGATTTTACAAACATGTTTTTACCCTATTACAGCAATGGTCACTGCTGCCCAGGTTGCCTCCCACTTCTACTTCCCCTGGCAAATCTTCCCTGTTTGTGAGCAGCAGGTCAAGAAGGGCACAGCCCCTAGTTGGTTGCTCCAGCACTTGCACCTGGAAGTTGTTCCCAGCACTCTTCAAAAACTTCCCGGATTGTCTGTGCTCTGCTGTGTTGCTCTTCCAGCAGATGTCAGGGTGATTGAAGTCCCCCATGAGAATCAGGTCCTGTGAACTGGAAACTTTCTCTAGTTGACTGAAGAAAGCCTCATCTACCTCGTCCTCCTGGTCTATAACAGACACCCACCAGGACATCACCCTTATTGTTCCTGCTTCTGAGCTTAACCCAGAGACTCTCAACTGGCGTATCTCCAGTTTCACACTGGAGCTCAGAGCAATCCTAGTGCTCTCTTACATACAGTGCAACTCCTCCATCCTTTTGCCCCTGCTTGTACTTCCTGAACAGTTTATACCCATCCATGACAGTGCTCCAGTCGTGTGAGTTACCCCACCAAGTCTGTTATTCCAATCATGTCATAGTTCCTTGACTGTGCCAGGGCTTCCAATTCCTTCTGCTTGTTTCCCAGGCTTCTTGTGTTTGTGTACAGGCACTCGAGAGAACTGGCCGATTGCCCTACTTTCTCAATGCAATTCCAGAGGCCGCCTCTGTTGCAGCCTTCTGCTTCTTCTTGGTGTCCCACTTACCTTCAGGCTTAGGTCCCCGTCCTCCATTGAACCTAGTTTAAAGCCCTCCTTGCTAGGTTAGCAAGCCAGTCTGTGAAGATACTCTTCCCTCTCTTCTTAGTAATCCTCCTTCCTGGAACAACATCCCATGATCGAAGAATCCAAAGCTCTCTCTCCAACACTACCTGCATAACCACACATTTACTTCCGCAGTGCAACTGTCCCTACCTGGGCCTTTTCCTTCAACAGGGAGGATGGACGAGAACGCCACTTGTGCCCCAAACTCCTTTATTCTTCTTCCCAGAACCACATAGTCTGCAGAGATCTGCTCAGGGTCGTTCTTGGCAGTGTCATTGATGCCCATTGTCATTGATGCACGACTGTTGTTGCAGAGAGCCTGAAAACGATTCCTTACCTCAATTTGCATGGTGGGCATACAGGTTCCCTTTCTTCAGGAGGTCACATGCTGCCAGTTTTCTTTCCTGTTCTTCAGTCTCCCCTGCTCTGTCTTCTCTGAATCTTCCTCACACTGTGCCTGCAGTAACAAATCATGTTTTTGATCAAGAAAGACTTCGTTTTCTTTAATGCAACACAGGATTGATAGTTGGGTCTCTAGTCCTTTAATCTTCTCTTCCAATATGGAAACCAGCCTGCACTTTGTACAGATGAAGTCGGCTCTATCCTGTGGGAGGAAGACAAACATAGCACAACCAGTGCAGGTGACAACACCAGATCACTCGCTTTCCGTATCTTTCCTCTGAGAGCCTCTTCAGATGCTGTATTTACTGCTGAGCTAAGTCTGAAAGGCAAAAACCCACTATGGGCTCTCCCCCAGGCAAACGTTTTTTGTTTGCCTCTCCTCTCTTCGCAGCTCACTTGGTTCACAACTGGCTGCTTCTTATAAGGCTGCTGATTCGAAGCAGTTGCCCCAGCTCAGTGCCTTCCTCTCCAATCAACCACTCAAGGCCCTCCTGGAACAAAGCACTCCCAATTCCCACTTTTCAAACAATCACACACACAGTCAACTGTCAAACAATCCCTGTAATTTGCACCAGTCAAACAAATGGTCTCTCAGATATTCACCCCTCTAGCACACAACACAGCTCCCCTCAAGTGGCACTCACATGGACTCCTCTCCTTTTGGACAGTTTCCAAGCAAACTCCTTCTGTTTGCCTCTCCTCTGTTTTCAGCTCACTTGGTTCCCAATATACTTGGGTGTGGCAGGAAGTGGTGGTGACCTTCCCTCAGTTTCAATGAGCCAGTGGCACATCATGGTGCCATGGAGCACTTTACTCCTGCACGTGCCTTCTTAGAGTAAATAACCCTGAGCAGCCGTGATCACTGAAAAGATTGTGGCATTTCTGTTAAGATCCAAGGCACTAATTCCAGACTCCTGGCCAAATTCAAACTTGGGAACACTAGTCTTCTACCTTCCTTGCAGCTTCAGTTCAATGTGCTATTCACAATTTAGGTTAGAAAGTGTGGTGTGTGCTATCAAATAGCTGTCACATTCCACCCCGTGGTGTCTGCGTTTGAATGGTGACCCTTCCCCAGCTCTCACATGTTAAGGTTTAATACTCAAAAAGCTCTTTGAGCTCCTTGGATGAAAGGCAATATAGAAATACAAAGTGTAATTCACCTTTATCGGATTGGGTCATGTTTAAATTCCAGTTCTCTGAATCTCTCCCATGCAGGTTTCAATGTTGAGACTGTAGAATACAAAAATATAAGTTTCACAGTCTGGGATGTAGGTGGCCAGGACAAAATCAGACCCCTCTGGCGGCACTATTTCCAGAACACACAAGGTAAGTGCACATCTTTGAAACATCCTATGTACTGGAAACGTCGTGTGTATAAAGGCTGTCAGCTTTGGGCATGTCATTGCTCAGGCTTGGGTTCTCTGGTGGCTTTTGACTGCAGTCAGTAAACATCTGTCTTACATTGTGTCTTTCGAACTTCTCACTCTGTTCTTCATCTGATTACGGAGCTGTGATGGAGTCCCCCAGGAACTGGAACCACTTGGGGTGAAGCCAGGCAAGACTCTGGTGCTCGGAGTCTGCCCCCCCGGCTCTCCACATACCAGTGTAGCCACTTCCTGAATCTGGCCTTGGAGCGTTCAGCGCCCCTGCTCTACCTGAGCTGCCCCTGTGAACTCCCGTAGATGGGACTCTGGGGAGCTCTTACACACCCCAAAGGGGCCAGGCACCCCACCTTGCAGTCAGAAGCGATTCACAGCCAGTGTGGAAGTCAGAAGGGTTTATTAGTTCTCAGGATCACAGCATAGAAAGACTTTTAGCAGCTTAATTAGAAGTTACAGTAGCGACCAACTAGGGAGCCTCAGAGCCCATTCTCAGGCCCTGCTCTTGAGCCCCCTTACAGGGGACTAGCCCTTCTAGCCAGCCAGCCACACACCCACCCTCCAGCCTTCGTCTCCTTCCCAGGCAAGGTGTCTACCCCCTCCTGTCTCTGCCTGCAGCAACTTGTTGCAGCTGGTTGACGCAGGGCAGGGGGTCCTGGCCATTGTTTGTGTATGTGTGGCTGGGGCGGGCCCATTTGCCCTCTAGTGGCCTCTGCAATGGTCACATACCTGGATCCCATCGCCAAAATACATTAGTAACATATGGGAGAAACTGAAGCGCGCACACAGCACTCAGAGAAAACCCCAAGAACGTCTCCACTTCGTCCCCGTGGCTGCTAGTTTCTCCATAGTTAAGGTCTCTGTTTAAAGCACTTTTTGAAACCATGCTTAACTGCCACATACAGTTAAATCAATTTGGCTGACATGGCAAATCAGAGCCTGGGGTAGAGCCTTTTGTGCAAGTTTCAGGTAATTTAGTGAAGGGTTTCCAGAGATACAGCTCACCCATCCAAAATGACTTATTTAAGAAAGACTCTTATTTGTGTGGAGGTGGAGAGGCATGGAAAAGGATCCACATGCAGTTTGCTGGATGCCCTGTGATGAATTTTAGCACCTAGCTCCATAAACAAGCTCAAACTAAGAATTATGAATTGGAGTTTGGCTTTTGGCTCTGCAGAGCAAGTTGCTGGACTGCAGTGAGCTGCAAATGCTGTCCAGTCCTGTGCACAGAGACTCTGCTCTTTAACTGACCTGGAGATGCACTGCTGACCAATCAGGCAGTTTGTTCTCTGTGATGGTTTTAGACCATCTCTCTGCTTACTAGGCCATCAAAACGTGGAGAGACCCGAGCAGCTAGTTGATTATCCAGACAAAACTTAGCTGTGTCCCAGAACCACATGACACTGCAGCTTTGCTTGTCTCAGTGATGACCCTGGTTACGGAAAATTATTTGAAAAACCTATAAAAGGCAGCAAAACTTGGGGCGCAGTAGGGTGACCTTTTTTTTGTAGCCTGCAGTAGAAATTGTGTCCCATTTTTAATTTGACACTTTCAGACACTGGGGACTTTCATTACAGAAAAGAGCTTGTTAAAAGTTTGGCTGGAATGGCGCACTATCAATACTTCAACTTTACTTGTATTTTATCAGGAGTGAAAGCTTGAGGAATTAGCCTTGCACAAGGTGAAAATTCATAATTGGGTATGTAATTGAAAGGACATGTTAGCTAATATTTTCCTTATCTAAGAACTAGGTCAGAGTGTAGTGGAGAACAGGTCCATCAGTAACTATTAGCCAAGATGATCAAGGAGACAGCCCCACTCTCCGAATGTCCCCCTAAACCTCCAGCTGCCAAAGCTGGGACTGGATGACAGGGCTGGATCACTTGAAATTCCCTGTTCTGTTCATTCACTCTGGCCAGTGTCAGAGAGGGCTAGATGGACCATTGGTCTGATTCAGTTTGGCCCTTCTTATGTGACCCAGGTATTACTGAACACTGAT